>JABUIW010000056.1:4233958-4284383 GCA_013363375.1 Menidia beryllina
TCTATCTATCTATCTATCTATCTATCTATCTATCTATCTATCTATCTGTCCCCTAGTATCCCCTGGCTCCTGCTCCTGTTTCTTCTTCTGTATATTGGATATAAAAATTGTGTGTATATCTGAAGTAACATGATTTCCAATCACTGGATGTCTTAGTAGGCCTTTCATAATTAAATTTTGTTTGATTTTGGTTGGATTTACATGTTTAAATACATTAAAATTTCTATTCGTACAGACTGACTCTATCTTTTATGCTGTCATTTAAATGTTCTGAGGGAGAGGCTGAGAAGGGCAAGACATGTTTCTGCCTCCTCAGGGAAATTAACTTTTACTTGCAGGACAATAGTGAATGTTAGGCACATAATGAGAGCAGATTTTAAAAGTGACACTGAGAGCAACACACACATTTTTTTTTGTAACTTTTGTTGTCAAACATTAGATAAATATATAAGTAGATCTAACCTTCATCTGTGAGTGAAAAGCATGTCAGCGGATACATTTGATTGAAAAATCCCAAGCAAGTCACACAAATGGGCAGCCATCACAGTTGATCTTCAGAGCGAATAAGCAAGTGCATCAGTATCCACCAGGATGAATAAATCAACACTTTCCCCTAAATTAATCTCTCTTAAGTTGAAATTTTATTACTGACAGGCTTGGACATCTCCATGGTAACAGGAATTCCATCACCGCTCCCAAGTGGATTCAAAAGCAGCATGTAGGGACTGACAGCATGACACGCTGTTCACGTTGCTTTCACTGTGCACCTGGGCACAGACAAAGGCCATATTCAAACATACACTTATAGATAGACACACACGCACTCATTGCCACATTGCACCAAACTGTAAAGGACATTTGAGTCATATTTGGAAAGAAAATGTCCGATGAGCGTTCCAATAATTGACAGATCAAGTTTGGACATGGGTGTCCATCTGCGGGTACGCGCACGTGCACACACGTGCCCAGACACACAAAGACACACTTTGAGTCTGCTGTTTTCTTGGTCTTTCCAGTTGGCGGCGGCCAGACGCGGCAGAGCTGGCACAGCCAGAGTCAGAGCGCCGGGGGGAATGGAGCGCCACATGGCACATTCATGGCAGGGCCAGCTGGGGGGGAGGGAGACATGAGGGTTGTCTGAGTGTGTGCACATGTATGTGTGTGTCAGATAGGGAGGCAGCCGAGTGGTGGTTCTGCATCTTAAATTCCACAACATCTGTTCAATAGGCAGCACCATATATGCCACTGAAGCTGGTGTGTTTACAGGCAGCCATCATAATTGGGTGTTGGTGTATGCATTAAATGTGCATGTGTGTGAGCCTGTGTTCCGTCTGTGCGTGTATAGGTGTTGTAGATAAGGGGAGACGGGGATGGGAGGAATCAATGATGGTTAGGGATGCAGGCTATTGAGAGAAGTTTCGGTTTTGTTGCTCTTGGCTCAGCAGTTTCAATTGCGCGAAATTCAGGCTTGGTCCAAAACACAAAAATCAAACGAGAGCTATTAAATTCCCCTCACATATGGCCGTTTTGCTCGAGGCTGATTTATGGTGTCTGACGTGAGGATCACAATTTGTAGTTCATCACAACAACTGGGTTACGAGTAATTGCAGCATCATCTTCATACAGTTTCGATGCCAGTGAACTAGCTGTGTACTGGCGCGTAGGGAGTCATCACTCTCTTCTCCAGAGCTGGGTGTCCACACAGAGAGACTGAGTGGACATGAAGCACTGGAGCAAAGGCTGCTCACCTCGCTTGCTGGGATGTTAAAGTCGGTATATGGCCTTTCTGACACACATGCAGGCACCCACACGGAGATGAAGAAGGACGCTTGCAAACCGGCATGTACATACGTATACGTCGAGTCCCCCTCCTCGTCAACCCTGCTGGCACTTTGGGGAAAAGTGCCTCCTCCCACTCCCATTTATCTGCCCCCACTCCACCCTCCACCCCCACCCATGGCAGCCGACGTCCCTCGCAGCGTGGCGTACCATCTGTTGCCCCCCCATCCCCTTCCCCCCAACACCAACCCACCCTTCTCCCCGAACCTCCAATGCTTTATCGCACTATCATACTATAAAAGATTTCTCTGTGTTCCAAACAGGACGACTTTCAGATTCGTCAGTTTGGGAAGTTATACATGACCAAAATCATTGTTTCATCATTATTTCAGGTGCATTGGTTTGAGTGTATGGCACTAAAAATCAAATCAATGTGCACATAACACACACACAATAATTTTCCACCAAAAGATTTCACAATTTATAGAAGCAAAAAAACACAAATTACAGATAAAAGTTGTGCAGCTGTAGAAAATGCATAGGGTGTGCCGACTGCTATCATAAATGTTTAATATGTGAGGCTTTAATAGGGATCAAATCTGTAAAACCTCCTCCAACACCTTCAGGCTAAAAGTGAGGCCATGCCAAAAGCCTAATTAAATGTTTTTTAAACATTTCCCCTTAGAGAGGGTACAAAGTAGTCTCACCCCAAAGTATGTCTTTGTCAAAAGAGTATGCTTAAGATGTACCTCACCAATTTCACTGGGATTTTTGTGGTATTCTCTATCTGCAATTTGAATTTACTGGAGTGGTCAACACTATGATGTGATATTTTGCAGACCAGACCTAACTGTAAGTTTTATCCCCTTATTTGATAAAGCTGACTGGGTCTTTGCAAGGCAAATTTTTTTTTTCTAATTTCTTCTGACTTTAGATAAAAGCCCTCCCTACATGAGCAATACCCATTAACTTTGAAGACAGTCACTGCACAAAAAGCGTGACTTACTGAGTTAGGACTGGCTCCTTATTCACCTTTGAGCAGACATTGTCAATACAGCACAACTTACACCTGACATGACGCATTCTTTTTTCAAAGCCTAAAAATGACATTTTCTGTGTATTCAACCAAATTTTAGATGAATCGATGCCGTGTGTGTTAAGATACACTACTGAAAATCTTCAGTAGTGTGGGGCACAGACTTGAATATTGTTTGCCTGCAGCTTGTGTTTATATAATCATTGTTCAGTATTAGTGTGGAGAAGCTCATATCTGCTGAGCCCCTAGCATGAGTGGGAGTAAGGTACATGAGTGGATAGCAGATTGCGTCTAAACAGAGGAAGATAGATAGATAATGAAAGGGCCACGGCTGTTTGACCATTCATCTCAGGTGTGTGAAGAGGAGCTCAATCGTGACAGCTCATCTATCAGCCACGGGGGTACTACTGAGCTGCTTGGAACAGAACCAAATGCCTTCTCAACCAATCTTCACTTCTCCTCTTTCACTCTCATATTTTTATCTGTACAGTTTGAAACAAAAAGTTTCATGGCTGGTTTAGCTTACTGTGTGCAGCTCCCATTTATAGCGCGGGGGGGGGGGGGGGGGGGGTATTCATTGAACAACCCAAGAGACAATAAGAAAACTTGAATAAGGAACATAAGGAATTTAAAAAGTTCAAAGCAAGAAGATGATGGCAAAGAGAGTGTGTGAACATGTTTGTATTTATATCTGGAAGAGAGAGCGAGGGCAAGGTAAGCAGCTAAACAGCAGCTGTCGACCTAATTCCTTCTTAACGCAGTGCTTGTGCTCTGATTAAGAAAGCGATCTGGCCTTTAATTTTCTCCTGACACCAGCTAATGCTCTGTGTCTCAATCGTCTACTGTATCCCTCTCATACTACACAACCTCTGATGCCAATTAGCATAAACTGACCTGAGAGAGTTAATTAGGGTAGCAAACATCATCAAATATAAACTTTACAAAAACATTTTACTCTGAATTCAAAAGTTTCATTTTGAAAAGGCAACCCTGCAGAAAGCTAGATCCCAAACAAAAATAAGAAAGAAGAAAAGGAAGATAAATAGAAAGGAAACTGCATTGTTTTACCCCAAGCCTACCTAGACGATAAATAAAGAAAGACTTTTATTTTTATGCTGTTTTGAAGTCATTAGAAAATATCTTGCCAGACAACTACATATTTTCTAATGCTGGCCAAAATCAGTATGGGTAAGAACAATGGCTTTGTTGTTGTCATGCAATTGTTTGATTAAGAGCTTTCACATTAAAAAAAAGGTAAGAAGTAATTAAGAAATACACTTGAGGGCATTCATTTTATAGCGTGGATTCCTGGTGATGATA
Source organism: Menidia beryllina (assembly GCA_013363375.1). Taxonomy (NCBI): domain Eukaryota; kingdom Metazoa; phylum Chordata; class Actinopteri; order Atheriniformes; family Atherinopsidae; genus Menidia; species Menidia beryllina. Next base: position 4,238,094 of record JABUIW010000056.1, read on the forward strand.
TGAATATTAGCGACAAACCAGTCACATCACTTTCTTTCTCCATTCCAATCTGAAAAGGCCAGGTTGAAAAGCAGAGCAGAAGTAAATAGATATAATCATTTAAAATCAGACCATCAAAATAGAAACAATTATAAATAATCCACAGTCTAACTTGCTACAGTTTAACAATAGAATGAATGAGAAGTTTTCAGATACAATTCTTTAATAAAATCTTGGATAAAGACGCAAGAGCTTAACCAAAAAATGATCTAATCTTTGTTCTCCACCAGGCCGTGTACATTGTAGAGCTAATTCACAAAGGTTTGTTTCATGGCTAAGGCAGTTAAAAGAATCCCAGAATAATAATGCAAAGTTTCTGTTCATTTATTTTCTTGTATCACATTTATGACTTTGCAAACACGTGGGAATTGTGAAATAATAATGGTAATGAAAAGTATCACTACTCTCTAGCTGAGACTCTGTGATGGTAACTCCACACTGGACCATATAATCAATCAGATGCCATGGCAGCCCACGAGATTATTATTCGTATATTTTGTTGAAGTGGAAGAATAAACATACAGCTCTGGTTTTGTAGACCAAGGACTTAAGATAGTACAGACGCAAATATGAAAGCAGAGATAAGCCTTGTGAAAACATGAGGTGGTGTATGTGTGTGTTTGCTGCACACACACACGCCATTCGGACCGCCATGTGGAGTGTATGTGAGAGAGGTGGCGTTGCTAGGAGCACCAGGTTGTGTGCAGACAGTGGTAACAGAGTAGAGACGGCAGCAGCAGCCTGGCAGTGGAGAAGAAAGGAGTGGAGCAATGCCAAGAAGATTCCCCCTGAGAGACTGTAGAAAGAGACAAACAGACAGGGAGAAAAACATGGTGAGGGCACGCTGATATGATCATGTGTGTTCCAGTGAAGGATGCAAGGCAATATGTACCTGGACAAACACTAAATCATGATATGCTTGGATATAAAGTGGAAGTTATATCAGCTTCATGATCATTTAACAGCAGGAGGGGGGAGATGGTAGACAATTTTGACTGGATGGAGGTGAAGAATGGAAGAGGGAGAGTAGGACAATCTGCTAGGACTCATATTTGCAATCCTTCCTCATGTCACCAATCCATCAGAGAGACTGTTTGTCTATTTCCAACTGGTCCACGTCACTTCCTCAACCCTACACGTTACCCCGCGGTGCCTCTCCCTTGTTTTCTATTTGTTGTCTCCTTTTCAAATTTTTCTCTTCCTTCTTCTTTCCCTCATTTTGTCTTTAAACAGAGTCGTGTGAACAGGCTATGCAAATGAAATGGTTATTACCCCACTGCTCATCAAGCCGCACAGAGGAGACATTAATAGGCTGATGAATATGCATGTGAATTTGTTAATTAAGTTAATTATTCTGCTGAAAATGCATTCGTCTTCCAAGGACATCTTCCCCAGGATTTCAACCTGCTCCACTCATTAGTCATGCGATATTTCATACGCAGAGTGAGAAAAAGAGAGGGCGGCAGACAGTGGGAGGGAGAATGAAGGGGAGAGGAGACAATGAGTTTTCCAGTTGGGGTTGTAAAAGTATGGGGTAAAAATAATGCATTTCAGTGTCATCAGTGCTCACAATGGGATGTGCAATAACCACCCATAATAGCAAACCTCATCCTGCTTTACTGGATATGGTTTGATTTTGGACATTATTCCAAGAAAGTTGGAGATGGAGTTTATATTTTTAGAGTTTCGTGCATCTTTTTTCCTTGCTTCTACCTCACTGGTTACGTCTCCCTAATTGCTTATTAAAACCCTCTTAAATGAACTTTTTGTGCCAACTTTCCAACACATTAATTAATTGTTGTAGCCAATTAAGTGCCGTTGTGCAAATGAGCCTCATCACAAATGGTCCTGTAGGGCCAACCCCTCCTTTCTCTATCCCTCTCGCCGTCTCCTGCTCTTCCCTCACTTCATCACACTCCCTCCAGTCTTACCAGCTGCCCAAGCACTTCAAGGCACTCTGTGCCAAAGAAGCAGAAACTGTGTCCTGATAATGCCTCCCTGTCTTATGGACTGTGTCCAGACTTCAGACATATTGATCTTAAACTTGTATGACGATACGTGAAAAGCTCAATTCTTTTGTTTGGCATATTTCAACAAAAGCATCTTAACAGGTCTACACTCCAGTCAGCCACCAAGCCATAAAGTAAATCTGTAGATTTCAATGCCGGCTTAATTTTTTTGGTAGCAGTGTATTGTCAAGGATTTATCAAACAGTTACCTTTATTTAAAACGGGGAAGATGTGAGTTTGCCATTAGAGGCAGGAAAAAAAGAAGGGTAGTCAACTTCAAAGCCCTCAGTAAGGTTGCCAAGCTGTTCGCACATCTTCATCCCCCGTGTCGAAACTGGAAACATGCAGAGGAAATCAAATACATGTGTCTGATGAGATGCTGTCCAAGTCCTTCAACATAACACTGAAGAAACACAGAAAATGTATGAAATAGTAATAACGTATATGGGTAAAATAAAAATAAAAAAAATGGTTTCATAAATGTATATATATACTTCATTACTATTTCCTACATTTTCATGAATGTATATATATTAAAGCGACATTGACAATTACCACTATTTCCATTTAAAACTTTTCCCTTTATGTATCTATGAGGGAAAGATTTTACATAATTCTTAAACACTTTTATGTGCAAGAGGGTTTTTAAACAAATTAGACGAATATCAAAGCCTAAAACCGAATAATATATAGCAAGAAATAAACAAACATATAAAATCTCTATTTCATGGTCAGTCATGAGGTTTGGTTGACAGTTCAGGTCCTCCATATTTTTCCAGTGAGTGACAGGTTTGGACTTTGGACAGGCCAGTTTGCAGTTTGGCATCTGCACTTTTCGCTATGAAACTACGCTGTACTGTGTTCTTTGGACACACATGTAAATTCTTCTATTCATTTTTTATGTCCACATAGCATGGCTGATTGTTTTATGTTACTTTAGCTGCTTTTTAAAATATTTCAATGAGAAAAAACATTCTTTGTTTGTTGTCTTTCATTGAGTAGGACTTTTTTTTTTGCATTCCGAGACTGTATACTTGTGTACCCTGAACAATAATAAGAAGTTATATCAAAGGAAACAACATGAATCTAATTACAACTGTTTCGATACACTGTTGCATTCATGCTGGAGATAACTGGAACATTTTTTTCTCATGTTAACAACAATGAATGAAACACTTCTCAGCATTGGGTCTGAACTTTCTCTTTCTTTCCTCTTGTCTGGCTCTTCCCACTCTGCTGCTCCCATTCGGACGTGGCACTGATACACCCACCATGAAGATTAGGGAGGGTTTAAATACTGTGCCAGCCTCACTCCCTGTGCCATGCCATCCCTCGACACAGAGGGAGGTCCCACTTGGCATGGCAAGGTGAACTAGCCTCTGATTGATGGGCATGGTTTCAGACCACTACAGTGCTCCCCAAGGCTCGTGCCTCCTTTTCCTTTCTCCCACTGCTGTCTTGGCAGCAGTGCCCAAATCCTCCTCCATGCCAGGCAGCCAGCTAAAGCTCCTGGTGGGCACATCAATTACATTGCTGCACCTCCCCTCTTTTCTCATGTCTATCTGTGGGGCTGTCTACTGTCTCAGACAATGCCAATCTGGTCCCTCTCCATCTCCACTGCTGTCTAAGGCTATCTCACGTGTATGTTTTTTTTATATTCCTGTTCATAAATATCTTTGCATATGTGCAAATGTGCATGTATTAATGCATACTCTCCCTGCTCCCTCTCAGAGGCAGGTCATAACGGCTGGTGGGAAAATCCTCCCATGAGAGCACTCATTGCCACAGGCTCAGCTGTACAATAGGCTCAGGTGTGTGTATGCAGTATGTTCTTGTGTGTGCACAAGCCATGTCTGCTTCAGCTATTTACATTTTTTAAAATCTGCTACTTAATTAGACATCCCACTGCTCCCGTGTCAGCTTTTTAAACAGAGATATAAAAGTACAAACTGTTAGAAAATGACAAATGGCAGGGCATTGTTCTATTTTCAAAGTCTATAACAATGATGGTTCCAATGATTTCCACCTCCTCTGGATTTTGGCGCTTAGTTTTGCTTGGCATAACATGAATCATTTACTTGCAGTTGTGCGCCACCTGGAGTTTTTATGAAGCCACTATCCTTCACGTGAAGCTGAGCGAACCTTTGTTTTGTGTTAAAGGTAATATGTTTCTCATCAAACTGTGCCAAAGAAAAACAAAATTATGTTTTTTTAAAGACATGTATGAACTGGTAAATGATTTATTAAATTGTGTCTCTTAAAGTGTCTCTTTTAATTAAATAGCTGAAATGCTGAAAAAAAGCGCTCGTATTAGAGATGAATGGCCGACTTACGCCTGTGTGAGCGCTTGAGAGTGTTTGATACGGAAGCCGGAGTGGGAAAGCCGGGAACTCGAAGCGTAGAGTGTATTGGGGGGGACAATGGCGACTGGGCCTGGTGTTGCTCTGCAGAGCGGCAGCCCTGCCAGAGAATTTCCAGTTACAAGTCAGCAAGGAAGTAGTCAGACTCTCGAAAACCGAGTGAAACCTGAAGAGGTTACAGGTACGACCAACGTTTTCATATATGTTTATTCATATGGCACAACAGAGACCTGGCTAGTTGGGTGAGGCGACTGAGGCTAATAAATGGCTAACAGTTAAGTTAGACGACTATGTAACATCCTTAGCCATTTTTGACTTAGTTAAAATAATGCTGTTGAATGTAGTTTTGCTAGAAAAAATAATAGCACGGAAACTCTAGAAGGTTGTATCGAAAAGATGCTATTTGGCGAAGAAGCAGCTGTCTGAGCTAACAGCTAACAAGGACACCTTGCTAACCTATACTTTGTACAAACACCAATGCTACAGATAGGTAGCACAGCATTGAGAGTTTGAAACATAATATAGACACCATGCTAGATTGCTTAAGTTGCGTATGGTTGCGGGGACTTCTATCCAATATAATAAAACAATAACACTGTAATAGCACTGTGACACATTGATTGTGGGGTTCGCACTAGCTGATAGTCGTACTCTGTGCTCAGTCGTAGTTTTTCGGAGTGGCTTAATTCTCTTGTAATCAGTTGTTATAATTTACTCATTTACGCATTCAGTTAACCTAAAATCAAATTAGCTACTTTTTATCACTAACACAAATTGCACTGTAGTGGTTTTGCAAACAGTTGTAATGTAAGAAACAAATCTTCATGACATCGAGGATTAGACTTTTCTAATTCAATTAGGTTAATTAATTTATTATTATATCAATGTAAATTAGAAGGAAATACATTTTTGTAAGTTTATTATTTACTGTGGGCTACACTCAGGACAACTAGATTCAGAATTCAAAGCTATACATCTATCTTAAAGTAAGTGTTTTTGTCATGGAAGTTATTATATTCAGCTTCCATAGGAACACATTTATAAAGGTGCTAATGATTTAAAGATGACATTAAATAACTATCTGGATGAAATAGAGTAAATAAAATGCAACAGTTGTGACATGGAATTTTGCACTTTGGTGTGCTGCCAGGTTTTGTTTACAACTCCACAAACACAAACTTACTGTTATACTGATAGATGCTACTTGCCATATGGTCTCCTCTGTGGAGCCAAGGACAAAAGGAGATCATCAAAAATCCAGAGGCTGCAACGTTGCAATCTCAGTCAAAGTATCAGTTATTAAGAGAGAGATAATTATTTGAAAGGCCTTTTCCATTAGTAATTGCTTAGATCTACGCTGCTCTCCTAGCCCTAAAACAGTTTGGATAGGTGGTTTTCCATCACAGTTGAGGCCCGAACAAGAAAATGGACCAACCGATATATGATATTGAAGGGGCAATCTGCTGATTGAACCCTGGTGTTGGTTCATGTATGAGGAATTTATGTTGATGATCAGAGAAATGATCAAATCAAAGTATGTTTCTGAAATTGGCAGGATTCTTGTAAAGGAGTTGTTTTTAAGACTTGTTTAGTCATGTGACTTTCTGGCTAATGAGAAGTTTTGGAAGGCCGCAGCTCCTAATGGAAAGCCCCAAAAAAAATCCCAGTGCAGTAGAGTCGGGCTGCACTCAGTAGGTACTAGTGGAAAAGCTCTGTTAGTAAACGCTGTTGATTAACTCTTGTATAAAGTACGTATTCTGTTATTTCTTTAGAAGCAGAGAAACAAAGTCGCATGGCTGCACTGCTGGATAGGCTACATGTCAAACACAGTGCTTCCCGACCATGGCAGGAGACCTGCAGGGTTGTGCGACAGGCTATGGTGAGAACAGGACATCTTTCTTTTTTTTTTTTTTACAAATCAAGTGACAAAACAAAAAAAAGAATAACTGCACATCTTTTTTTAAAGGTCTGAAATTGTATCTGTTGTTTACCATCCAGCAGTAAACTTTGAGATGGGATTATTAATGTTTAGCAAATAAAATCCAGGCTCTTGTTTTTTTACATGACTGTTTTGGTAAAAAGAAATGTAATTATTGCATTATAAATGGTATCAGATGATAAGAGGCAATACCTTTATTAGGGATACAAAGTTTTCTTACTGATGTGATCTTTTTTTTTTGTAAATGGGTCAAATTCAGGATTTGGCTGACCATCTTCTTGTTCCATCAAGTAAATTAGATCACAAAATGGCCATATTTCTGCAGTGGGGGGTTCTTCGTAAGTCACAGCGGAGAACAGATACTTACATTCCGAACTGTTCAATGCAAACTTGTGTACATTAAACACACAAGTGCACCGGCAGGTTTTTCCCTCAATAGATTACCTTTAGAGGGAGCAATATATTTCTTTTCCCTTTTTTCTTAAGGGTCTGACATTTAAATGTCAGACGAATTGTGCTGATGAGGCTACAAAGAAACAAACCTATGAACATTAGATTTAGAGATAAGCACTTTTTTCTAGACACTTGAATTTTTTTTCTTACATTGTCTCCCAGGAAAAACGTGGTGTGATGAATGCTGCGGGTCACCAGCTCGTGCTCAACTGTTTGGAGACTTTGCAGAGAGCGCTGAAAGGTAACACAGACTCACAGTGTAGACATACAAGAGAGTATAGAGAAATTGTTTCGGTTAAAAAAAAAACAACTTTAATTTTTAATGGAGTGTAGGTTTAAGAAACTTAGTTTAGCTACTAACATGCAATCTTACAAACCTTTTTGTCGCACTACCTTTAATTGACTGCATCAATTATGTCTTTTTGTCCTTTGCCCTTAGTGTCATTTATAAAACATTCATGCTGTAAATGTATGTTTTTCCTTTAGTGTCATCTCTTCCGTCGATGACTGATCGTTTAGAATCCATTGCTCGACAAAATATGTGAGTATTATAACTTCTGCTTGCAGCTTTTACTGATGGTTCAGAATAAACCATACCTGAAGACTGACAATATGGCAACCTTGATTGTTCTGTTTCCTCACTTCATTTTTTTCTTGTCTTTCTAGGTTGGGCTCTCATCTCAGCCCATCAGAGACGGAATGTTACATCACATCAGATATGTTTTATGTGGAGGTACAGCTGGACCCCAGTGGCCAGCTGGTGGATGTTAAAGTGGCTCATCAGGGAGAAAACCCCACAGTCAGTAGTTTCAGAGTGTAATATATCAAATGAGCTATTATGAAGCAAAATTTCACTTTAAACATGTTGATTTTTTTATTACAGAGTTGTCCTGAGTTGATTCAGCATCTTAGGTGAGTAGAAACCACAAAAATAAAATGGACATTGATGCAGGGTTTGTCATTTTGTGTTTTGAAAACAATGCATGACGAAAAAAAAAGTAAACTTTTCCCTTTTTTTCTTCCAAAGGGAAAAGAAATTTGAAGAATTCTCCAAACATCTCAAGGGACTGGTTGATTTATACAAGCTCCCAGGAGACAAGTAAGTTTACTTGTGGGCGACAAATGATGTGTCCTAAACTGAAACAGTGTGCTTGAGATGTAGCCTGAATTCAACCTAATCTAAGTGCTATTTTATGAAATAGCGTGTAGAAGGAGTAAAGTGAATTCACCATAAGACATATTTTTGAGTGTGTTGTTCTTGCTGAAAACATATGTAATTACATTGCTTACAAAAAATCCTGTGTTTCAGTAAACTGAAAACAAAGATGTATATAGCACTACAGTCTTTGGAGATGGATCTCACCAAGATGATGCACATGTTTAGGTAAGTTGACTGAAAGACAGTCTGTTTGTGAACTCTGAGTTGCACGTATTCAAAACATTTCCCTGTTGTAATAAATATCATGCTATGTGTTATTGTAGCCTTCATTTATTGAAAATGGATTTTATGAAGTAGACCTAACAAGAACATTGCATTTTCCCAAGACATGTACATTAAGTTCAATAATTGGGTTAATTAAGAGTTGTTATTGTCTTTATATCTTCAAGGTTAGCAACCAACGCTAATACAGTTGAAACTATTCTTCATGGGAGTGTGGGCCTTTTGACAGCCAGAAGTGGTGGCCATTTAGTTTCTCTACAGTGCTACGTGTCCCCGTATGACATATTCGAGGAAGGAACAGGCACACATCTCAACTTAAACGACAGCAATGGTAAGCGCTTGAAAGACATCAAGTGTTCATTTGATGAAGGATCAGTCCACCATTAGACGTGATTTTAAACTGATTCTTTCAGTACCACGTTCTCTGGGTGTCAGTGTGTCTGTGACAATCGAGGGAACATCTGCAGTGTACAAGCTGCCAATTGCTCCACTCATCACTGGTTCCCACCCAGTAGACAACAAGGGGTGAGAGAATGTACATTACCCTCTCAAAGTACTTTTGAATAAAAAAAAAGAAAACTAAACGATTTGTGTTTAGAAACATAAAAAGCCAGCCATCTCTGTCGTGTCTTAGAATTCTGATAAGATCACGTAGAGAACAGTCAATTTATTTATTTTTTCTTTGTGCAACATTTTAGAACACCTTCCTTTTCTACTGTGACCAACTCCAACTGTGTGGACCTCCCAGCTTGTTTTTTCCTCAAAATGAATCGCCCTATGCCTTTTTCTTTCTCTTTTGTTCAGAGGTTGGGCACTGCTACATGTGAGTTATCTTCATGAATGCTGTTTTCAGTTGTCATTAATGCATTCTAAACAAGTTTTGCTCGTCTTTTTTAAGAAACCTGGCTCAAACCTTTCCATTGTGTTTTCTCAGCGATCCCAGTGTTTGAGACTCAACCCAGCCTCTCACCTCTCTACCAGTTGATCGTCCAGAGCCAGCTGCAGCCCATGGAGGAGGGCGGCTCTCTGCCCACACCCTTACACAACATGCACTTCTACTCTGTGAGATGACACACATAATACTGTCACACATATCACATATTTTCCAAAATTCTTTCATGATTTGTCCTATCTTTTGTTTGATGTTTGCCAACTATCAGCACATGGTGTTTATTCTGTGTTCTAATAACTTTTCTTACATATTTGCGAGAAAAAAAACAATTTTAACGGTACCATTATTTGAAAACTATTCCTATACATTTTTCCAAGCCATATTCTGTCTCAATATTGATGTCTTTTCTCTTGTAATTCTGCTCACAAGTTAGAGGTTTCACCCAATAAATGGAAATATTGGAAACCTCTTTCGTTGAATACTTTACAGATTTTGCCAGATCAGCAGCATTGTTACTTCCTGAATGGAGATGCCCCAGTGCAAGATGGACATTCCCTTCAAGGGGCAATGGTGTCGAAAATCCCCTTCCGCCACCCGGCTCAAGTGCCGCTTTTATTGGATATCATTCGCCACCAGGCAGCCTACAACACCTTGATAGGCAGCTGTGTCAAACGTACTTCTGTCAAAGAAGGTGCACATCCCACATCCCATCTTCACATTGTATATAAGCAGTCATAAGCATTTTTTTTGTTTGCCTGTGTGATGTTTGAATTACAGTGCAACAAATCTCCTTGTTTTAAACAGACAGTGCAGGCCTTTTGCAGTTTGAAGTATGTCCTCTCACTGACTCAAGTTTCAGTGTCTCTTTCCAACATCCTGTCAATGAATCCTTAGTCTGTGGTGAGTTCGCTCTTTCATTATTTACTTGTATTACGTTTTTCCTTTTCTTTTTGTTAAAGTTCACAGTGTATATTTGGGTTGTGAATAAATGTACTGTATATTTAGATTGTATGCCTGCATGCTCCTTGCTTTTTAAGTGAAATTACAGCAACAGAAATCAGTGACTTATTTTCTTTGGATGAATCACATTCAATGAAATATCTTGCTTTTAAACACTAAGCATGATGCATAGAATCATCTGAACATGAAATGTATGTGAGAAAACACATTTGAGTAAATTATTGATTGATAGATTTAAAGACAAGATTTACTTGGAGGCAAATAGTTACTTGCAAAACAGGTTGTATAGAAACTTGATATAAGAAGTACTAAGTAATTATTATTATCCATACCCCTTTTTAATGGCTTGTCTAAATGTATTTAGTGGATTATGATATCTACCGAGTGTTGTTGTCAAAACCACTTTCCCTCTGAAACGTCCATCTTGACAAAAACAACTTTTCCTTTTGTTTTGCATTGAACTGAAGCTATTAAATGAAACTCTAAATGCTAAACTCAGTTCTGCAGAAACTGATTACATCAGTGCTCTATCTTGAGGATGAGTATTTATAAATCGAATTAGTTAAAGTCACTGTACTATAAGAGTAGTTCTTTATCAGATATAATATCAGTCTTATTCTTGTCCCTAAATCCTCTCATGTCACTTCTTTTTCCAGTGGTGATGGAAGTAATTGACTCTAGACAGGTGTCCTGCAAACTATATAAAGGACTGTCAGATGCTCTGATCTGCACTGATGAATTCATAACCAAAGTGGTTCAGAGGTGAGATTCTTGCTTTTTTTTGTAAATTGATGTGCGGGAAACATTTTTGTAAATTGATGTGCGGGAAACATTTTGTGTTCAGATGATTGCATGGTAACTGTTACCTAATCCTTGTAGATGCATGTCCATTCCTGTGACCATGCGGGCCATTCGGAGAAAAGCAGAGACCATTCAGGCAGACACTCCGGCTCTCTCATTGATTGCACAGACAGTAGAGACCATGGTGAAGAATAACTTGCCACCCTCTTGTAGTCCCACCTACAACATGGCCGGGGGAGATGGAAATAATCCAATGGGATTGCCTGGACTTGCAGGAAGCAGCACACCTACTGGAGGAGGCCCTCCTGGAGGACCGAACTTTTCAGGGCCAATCACATCACTATTTGAAATGTCTCGTACAGGGAGACAACCCCAAGGAGAATGCCTGCCAGCAGGGGGAGTGGCAGGCCAGCAGCAGTTGCAGCAACAACAGCAAGCTCAAGGCCATTCAGATGACTACAGCAAAGTCACCCAGAATCCAATATTGACAAGTCTATTACAAATTACTGGAAGTGTCGGTTCCAGTCCCAGTTCCCAGAATGCACCACCACCGCACCAGACTCCACCGCCACAATCATCTCCTGCTAGCAACACAAAGAATCATCCTATGTTGATGAATTTGTTGAAAGACAACCCTACACAGGATTTTGCTGCACTCTATGGTTCAAGTCCATTAGAAAGACAGAATTCATCTGGTTCCCCCCGGACGGATGGCATGGGTGGTGCCTGCCCTGCAGGTACCCCAAAAGGAAAGAAGAAGCGCCCCCGAGTGACTGAAAAGGGAGGAATGTTGCCTGGAGCAAATACAGGGGCTGGAGGTGGTGGCATGGGGGTCAAATCCCAACAGACATCCTCAATGCCACAGCACCACCAGCATCATTCAGTGACACACGAAGATGATTTCCACCGGGAGCTCCTCTCTATGGATGTGGATGCATCTCAGAATTCGATCTTTGACGTTAACCTAGCAGGCGACGGCCTTGACACACCCCACAGCATCACTCCTGCTCCTAGCCAGTGTGGAACACCCCCTCCTGGTTCCAGCATACCTTATTCACAGACTCATGTTCAGTCTCAGCAACAGCAGCCGCAAGGTGCCGTACCACCCCGCATGGTCCGTCTTTCCAGCTCTGACAGCATTGGACCCGATATTACGGAAATCTTGCAAGATTTACCTGAGCAAACGGGCAAAGGCAGCAGCGGGAGTCATGGGCATCACCCAATGGGTAGTGGCGGCGAGGATGGTGGCCCCCTTGGTACTCCCATACGTGACTCTTCCAGCTCGGGTCAGGGTAGTGCAGTGTTTGACTCTGCCGACATCTTCAATACCAACAGCAACGAAATACCTTTTACCGATGCAGCTGACCTGATTGCTGAGGCAACTGCAACTGCTGCCACTCCCAATAGTGACTCTTCCTCCACCAACTTCTTTCCCGATGCATCTGACTTCAACCCGGACCTCCTGGCCTCAGGCCATGGTTTTTCCCAAAACTACTTTGATGACAGCTCTCCAAGTGCTGATGGGGACATGGACCTGGTGAAGGGATTTGGGGGAAGCAGCCAGCAGAACACTCCATCGGGAACTCCTCAGAATCCTGCTCCACATGGACAGAGCACCCCAGAACCATCACTGAAGGATCCTTTTGACATAGGGATGGTTTTTGGAGGGGGTGGGAAACCGCTTGGGCAAGCTCCTGATTTGGGAGACACACATGGTGGAGGCTCCCAGAGCCCTGTTATAATGGGGCTTGGCACGGATTTTAAAAGCACTGAACCCAAAGTTAAACAACAGCAGGGTCTCATGAGGCCGAAGGACGAGAATGGGGGGAGCGGAGGAAGCAGCTCTGGAATGGGACTGGGGATCAGCTCAACAGAAGGAAAACAGGTTAAACGAAGCAGAACCCCATCCAGTGAGGGAAAGTCGAAAGACAAACCTCCCAAACGCAAAAAGCTTGATCCTGATGGCAAGTCCCCCTCTCACAGCTCAGGAGGCCGGCCTTATACGCCCCCCAGTGGTGGTTCGGGCTCTGGAGGAAGCATAAGTGGGGGTGGTTCCAAATCCCCTGGTAGTTCTGGACGCTCACAAACTCCTCCAGGAGGTGCTACACCTCCAATACCCAAAATCACAATTCAAATCCCAAAAGGGACCATAACTGGAGGGAAAACATCATCCCATGGTGGGTACACCTCCAGCAGCTCAGCCACCAGCAGCACAGGGGGCTCAAGTGGAACGGGCAGTAGCAAAAGTCACCATTCACACTCCTCCTCCTCTGGGAAAATCAAGTCCAAAGAGGGCTCCATGACACAAGGCAACAACTCAAAGTCAGGTGGTGCAGGAAGTGGAGGTGTACCATCCCAGTCAAAAGGCACTTCTCAAGGAATGGGTGTTGGCAAGCCAGGGTCCTCCCCAATAACTAAGCATGGTCTGTCTGGGCCCGGAGGTACTGGAGGGGGAATTGGAAGTGGAAATAAAATCAAGCCTCAGGGGGGCAAACCTCCAGGGTCACTTATGAATCCCAACATAAAACCTAACATTTCTCCTTCTCATTCTCGTTCTAGTACTTCTGGTGACAAAATGTCCTCCCCTATGAAAATGCAGCAGTCTCAGGTTCCTGGCACTCCTCCTTCGTCCAAAGCTAAATCCCCAATGGGCTCAGGAGGTGGTAATAGTGGATCTAAGTCATCCTCAGGTGGAGGTATAAGCTCCCAGAAGCCAGTCGGCGGAGGCTCTTCCTCTGGTTCCGCGTCTTCCTCTTCATCCTCTAGCTCCTCATCATCCACTGGGTCTATGGGCTTCTCAGGAGGTTCCCAGAATCAGTATGGAAGTGGAGGAGGAGGAGGTGGAGGAGGGGGAGGGAGTGGAGGTAATAGCGGAGGTGGTGGGGGAAGTGGTGGAGGAAGTGGTGGTGGGGCTGGTCAGAACAATGCAAATAATCCCAATGCCAAGGGGAAATCTCCCAGTAGGAACAAAAAACCTTCTCTAACAGCGGTCATTGACAAGCTGAAGAGTGTAGGTGGAGGCGGAGTTGGGGAGGATGGTTGTGAGATAGGTCCACCAGTAGGGGGAGCTGGTCCAGTATCTGCCCCTAGTGGTCCCGGAAATGTGCCTAGTGGACCTTCAAACACAGGTCCTTCCAAGCATGCTTCATCCTCCCAAAGTGGGGACTATAAGCGAGAAAAGTCTGATAAAGAGGCAAAGGCGAAAGTGTCGGTTTCTGGTGGAAACAGCGGGGATAAAAAGATGATGGACTCCAAAGCTGGTGGGGTGGGTGGGAACACTCTGGCCAAAATTATCATTAGCAAACAAGATGGTGGCTCACCAAGCATCAAAGCGAAGGTGACCCTTCAGAAAGCCGGGGAAGGATCTAACGATTCTATGCGTCCGCAGATTTCTAGCCTGAAAGCGTCCCCCCTCTTTAGTGGCTCTACCCCCAAGCACGACCGCTCCTCACCGAGCCACAGCCGCTCGCCAGGATACACGCCGCTCAATCACGACAGCGAAAGTGAGTCCGGCAGCAGCTCGGTGGCCGAGAAGTCGCACCAGAACAGCCCCAGCTCAGACGACGACCAGTCGGTGCGCCCCCTGCCCCCCCAGGACTACATGAGCTCCATCCCACTCAGCTCAGGGGAGAAGCACAAGAAGCACAAGAAAGAGAAGAAGAAGCAGAAGGAGCGAGAACGGGAGAGAGACAGAGAGAGGGATAGAGAAAAGGAGAAAAAGAAGTCCTCCATGTCCATGGGGTCATCCTCGCATCCGATGAAATCGGATAGCTGGTCGCGTTCTCCCATCACCGCTTCTGAGTCATCCCTGTCCATGCTCAGTACCGAGCGTCCATCCCGGTCCAGCCCCATGTATATGAGAAACGAGGATGACGACCTCATGGACTCTGCCCTCACTGGCAACATTTAACCCGAACAAGAGAGCTTCTTTTATATTTTTGTTGTCATGTTTTAACTTGCAGAGTTAACTTCTATTTATTGAACTCCCACCACAAATTGGAACCGGCTGTGAACGCATTGTGGCTCTTAAGTGGCCGATGACCCAACAAAGCTGTATTTTAATGTAATATTTTACTGTGTATCCTTTTATAATTTCAAGATTGGAAAGCTTCAATGCAGAGGCGACTTCTAACAGCATATTTCTGATACATGAATTTGTTTTTGGTCAAATCAGAATGCTTTTACTTTCAGCCGATGTTTGTTACGTCTTTCAACATTTAGCATATTCTATTCAAAACTATGCTCATTTCCACTTTCATTGTATATTTTATCAAAATACAAAAAATTAAGATCTTATGTAAAAGTATTGTATAGTGAGAAGGATGCTGTATTCACTTACCTTGTTTTTAGATACAACTGGATTTTTAGATTTTGCTACATTTTGGACTGTTCATGTGTAAATTAGTGTAGTTGAGAAAGACTTTGACAGTTGATGAAAATGGTGATGATGAAGGGGGAAACACACTGTCAGTTTTTTCGAACTGTACAACTTTTGGAAGCCTGAAATAAACAGTTCGCTTCTGTAAATGTGAAATCATACTTCTATATTAACAGACCTGATCACTTACATACTGAAATAGATGAAACAACAGATCCTGTTACGTTGTGTACATTATACTGATAACACTAGGTGGCAGCAGCAAGCCAGATTAGGTCAAAGCAAATTTACCTTCAAGCCTGTAATTAGGTGTATAATCCCTAAGGTAATTTTTCAAGGTTAACTGGGTTTTCACTTCTTTATTCACAGTTATAATGGAACGTTCCTTATGAAATCACTAAACATCAAGAACACAAAAATGACAAATAAATAACAAAGACATGATACTTTTTCGTTCCAGAGATTAGCCCATTTTGTCAGGCAATGGGAGTTTGGAGTACTTGAAATGTACATAACTTAACACAAAATTGTCCTTTTCTCTGGATGTCTACATGCAGTTCCATCCCTTCCATCCAGTTCATCATTTTCTTTTTACGATGCAGATCATTTTCTTTTTTACAGTGTCACAGTAAGTCACTGGATCATAAGGGCATATAAAGAGAAAAAAAGGTTATTGCTACTATTTTTAGGTGCACAGAAGCTTACAAAGACAGTCGGAAGTTAAGAATGTAGCCGGCAAAATCAGAACCACATATTCCTGGAAATATGCCCTGTTATTCTGTTACCCTCCCAAGTCACAACATCAGGGATCCACAAAGGTTCCAGTCACTTGATGCCTTGACCCATCGTCTCACTTTTTCCTGAGTGGACTATTTTACTTCCCCCAGAAGCACAGGGCTGAAGTGCTTAGCTGACACAAATGGATGGAGCCCTGTTATGAATGAGGGGTGAAAAATGTATTATGGATACAGTTGGCCCAAAGAAATGCGTCATTCAGCTGAAAATGCTCGTCTATGGGCATTTTCATAGGCAGTGGCTTGTTTTAAGACAGCTGCTAAATACTTGTTGGCTTGCCATTCACTTCCTGTCTCATAAGTCCCGGCTAAAGGGCAGCCAAGAGGGGGTCAACACCTTGTATAATAATGGATTTTCTTCACAAGAAGGGGCTTGAATGCAATCACTGTTGTAGCAGTTGAATGTAATTTTATCCAGTTAGACTCACATATCATAGCACAGGATCTTGGGTAAGGCTTTCATTTTTCATAACGCTCTAATATTAGACTAGGAATTTTGTACAAATAACGCATTTAAAATGGGTTGAAATAGGTTAAACAGTAGCAGACAAAAACCCAATGACAATCGGTCATTTAAAGTTTTTGCCATAAAAAGAACTCAACGCCTCTTTCTCCACTCAGTGAATCTATGAACATGCAGCGATATGTTAAAATAAAACATATTGGGAACAACTTTAATTTAATGGCTTCCTCGAGCACACACACATTATAACCGGACAACCTCAACCTGCAAGTCCTGTAGTCAGAGGTAACGCAGGCTTCTGGGTAAATCCCAGAACCATAGTTGTCAGCTACAACAGCCACATGAGGACAGAACACCATGTTCAGTTGCAGACATTTGAAATGTCATCTGCTGAGAGGGATTCATAAATTCATTTCCAAAACATCAAGTAAAGGCCCAAGAAATTTGACATGCAAAATTGAGTTTCTCTCAACACACAACTACACTATAAAATGACACATTAAAAGGATATGGCTTCTAAAATCTAAATTCAGCCATTGATTCGAATCAAGGTAGAGATTTTTAGTAGCCTCATTCAGCAGCACTTCATTTCCTTAAAACAATGATAGTTGGAAGATTCTCTTGAAACACAGAAGCCATTCGAATAGTCTAAAGATGATAACAGGACTTTTGAATATTTAGAAATGAACAGAGGGCTCATATGTAGCTGAGAATGCAGCTGAGATGGTCCACAGCGGTCCTAATTTCTGCCTGATCAATCAGTTTGTTGAAATGTTGGATAGATAGAAGACCGCCTGCAAGCTCTTCTCCTTGTTTCTCCCTTCCCTACTTCCTGTCAAGCTTTTCCAAGTGCTGATCTTCTCCTTTCTGCTGCACAGCTTATTTCTCTATTTCTGACAATGTGGCTCCTTTTTTTTGTCATCAGCTTCATATTCAGTATCAGTGCCTGGATTATATCCACATTATTCCCCTTTTCTCATCCCTTAAGCCTTAACCTAGGCTTTCATCATTTTCCTCAGAGGTTGCAGAGCTGTTTGAGATCTAGCTGCTGGGCAGTATTTGCTTTGAAAAGAAGATGGATAAACATTTTAATCCCTATAGTTTTCTCAAGTTTTTTACTCAAATTTGGAATAACGGCATCCATTACTCACTTACCAGAGAGATGTTTGTTCTTTCCTGTGTTGTATGAGTGCGTGTTCAAATAGGTTTGTATTGTTTTGTTTTTATGGAACTTTGAGCTCTGAAATGAGCGTGATCTGACTTCATGCTCCTGAGGAGGAGGGGGAAGTCATTTGCCAGTCACTTAAGGTTTATGGCAGCACACAGTCTACTTTTGGAAGTGAGGGGTAAAGGGAAGTGAGAGGCAGAGGAAGTGGGAATAAAGGCAAAGGAAGGATAGAGGAGAAGAGAGTCAAGACTTATTTTCAGCCTCGGAGAGCTGCATTCTTAACTAAGGATATTATTATAGCATGAGAGCCAGAGACAGACTCCAGCCTGAGAGCAGCAGCAGCAGCTTACAGAATATCTGCAGTGGAACATTTTATCAGCCATGAAGGTTGTTATCTGAAGAAGAATTGAGTTGCACTTATAGAAGAACATTGCTGTTGTGTTACTGTTCCAATTATTTCCATCTATGTGTGTGTAGACATGCAGATTGGGATAATGGAATAAGGGTGTATTCTAAGAGGGAAAAGCTATCAGACATGAATCCCAGATCCAGAGAGGAGATTAATTAGATCCAGCCTCCATTCCAAGTCACTGCAAGTGAAGCATGACAAATGTTCATTGATTGTTTTTTTTGTTTTTTTTTGCTGCTTCTGTGAATCCATCAGCGTTGAACTGACAAATTCTTATTCGCAAGGGAAAAAAATAACCGGGCCCTTTGATGACCTTTAGCGTTTGCCGTGAACAGTTTCTGCTCATGTGGCTTTGCAGAATTTTGAAAAATGCTGAGGAATGTTTCCAGAACTGTAAGAGGCTTGTTGTGCTGAGCGCCTGTAAAAACGGTGATGCTTGTAAAACATCAGCAAAACTGAGGGAAGTGGAAGTGCACCTCAGAAATCACCTGGAAGCACATGTTTCCCCGTGGTGTACCCTTTATCAAGACTTTTTCTCGTAAAATGACTGAAAGCATTATATATAGTGAAAAACGTATCCCAAAAATGACAGTTTAATGCATGTCTGACCACACTGGTATTGTTACATAAAATGTTATGTAACATTCAGCACCGCGGAGAGCTCCGCAGCACATCTGCCTGGATGTGGAATGGCTCCCGAATTAACTACCTTTTTAAAATGTTGCTTGTAAATACATTTTCAAGGTGATTTTTTCCCGTCAAATCAAATGAGGACAGACTCGCCTTTGGGGGAGTTTTAGCTTTCACGTGTTACATGCTTTGTCCTCAAAGACAGAACCAAAGGAAAATGTCCCTTTTTAAATCTTAGGCTATTTAAGGAAAACTGTTATGAGATTTCGAATGTCGAGTCAGTCTGAAATGTCACGTACGGTCAGTGGATACAGAAAATATTCTCTATGCTAAAGAAATGTGTTGCTCTGTAACCATGGGCAGCAGTTTGGCCTGACAGGCTTATACCATGCAAGAGTGAGTCACCAAGCTTGTGTCTTCCATTTTCTTCCCCTGTCAGCAGTGTATTTGCGCCCAGAAATATTTATGTCAGGCTGTCTGTGGGAAATATAATGATTAAATAAGAGGCAATTGCTGTTACTGAATCCCTGAAGACCTGGAGTATGACTCATCGAAAGACAGCCAAACCCTTATCAAACACGAGCCCCTATGCCATTCTGTCTATACTCTATACCATAATCTCAGACTCAGTCTCATTTCACGTCTCCTCTGGCTCACAGAGTCACTGCTGCAAATATCAAGACTATTAATGTGAATTTACAATAAACATTTCAAGAGATTTACTGTCTGTGCTCCACTGTTGGCTCAGACTAACTGACTGGATGACATAATATTACTCTGACATGGATTTTCTTTTGTCCATAACACTTCTATTATATGTGACATTTGATTTGAAATGAATGGGTATGATTTATGGGGGCTGCAGGGTGGTGTGTGTGAAGGAGGCTCACTGGTTCAGATCTCAGCCAGGTCTTTTCTTAGTGGAGTTTGCATGTTCTTCATGAGTTACTATGGCTCCCTGTCTTTGTCCTAAAACATCCATTTCGGATAACTGACCTCTCTAAATTGGCCTTGGAGGTGATTGCATTCATGCATGGTTTGTCTCTGTGTGGCATCGTGATGGACTGGCAACTTGTCTGTTATGTTGTTTTAACATTTTATTTAAAAAATCAAATAGGGGGCTTTATATTTAATCACTGCAGGATGGATATGATGTAGATTTTCTTTTTTTTATACTTTAAATAATTTGTTATCTTCTGTGAATATAAAAATTCTTTGCATCTCATTTGGATTGCTGGGCTGATTTTCTTCTCATTTCTAAAACGTAGTGCTCCTATCTGTGGATGAATTAATTCCCACTATTCACGTAACAATCCATATTTTACTGTGAGGCAGCACGGATTACATTTGACTGTAAGTGGGTCAAAGTAATTTTCACATAGTCACATTACGGTCATTCCTTTTCTTCATTGCTGATACTTTCAGCTGGTTACAATGTGACTAAAATCACCATAAAAGCACACGTGGTTCTGATTTTTCTTTTCTTTAATTGAGCAAAAGTATATTATTTGAGTGGTGAATGCCCTTTTAATGAATTCTTACTGCAGACGGATGCTAAATTCTTTGTGGTCTCAGCTCTTGTCCATAAATCTTTCATGATGCACTGTTAGGAGCATGTCTGATAACTGACAATCTATTTTTGGAAAAAGACATGGAAACAGAAAAACACATGGTCATAGAAAGAAAGATGAAACACTACACCCATGGGAAAAATACACAACAAATATGCACAAAATATACAACAAATACGATTAGTAATAATTGGCCCATGTATTCCACATGAGTCAAACGGTTAAACACAAGGCTGTTTCCCACATGAGCAAATGTCTGTTTGTTACATCACAAGAAAAATTAGTGTGTTATTAGTAACTGGATTCATGTTTGACCCAGATTCAGTTGAGAACTGTAGATATTCATCACAGCAAAAAGTTTAAATCAAGCCTGCTAATCTATTTAAAAAATCATATTGGAAATAACACCCTTTATCTTGGTGGGCAAATAAACTCCATAGAGACATTAGGAGATTGAAGCTTATTTTTTTGTCCTCGTGAGACAGCAGAAATATGCAGCTTGTCTCCTGTTTCGAAGCCCCGGGCTATTCAGATTCTTTCTAATCTTGAAAAGCATGTTGCGCCTGGCAACTGACTCAGTGACTAGTACTTCAAGTTTCCGTTCTGTGGAAAGCAGTATTTGAAATTCTTCATACTTTGTGGTGACTGTTTTCCCCCTTTTATGTTAAAGCAACTAGAACTGCAGGATCCCATTAAGATCTGCCCAAATTCCGGTTACATTAATAGCTCAAGCTGCAGCAGCTCTGACTGTTCTCAGCCTCATGTGAGAAGCATCAGACTTGCCCTGAGAGCTGCACACAACTGAATGACATGCATCCTCATTGACCCAGCTGTTTTTCCATTAGTAGCTCTCCAAGAAACAGAAAATCAATCATGATGGACGACTGAAGATGGCAACATACTCACTGGAGTAGTCATTCTATATCTGTAACCTAAATGTGCACATTCTGTTTTATGGTCACAATAAATCCTGATTCCTGTAACCATCTGTCCCTTATTGCCATTCTTTTAAACAGAGGCTTTTGATAGTGACCTGACAGTTTATTTAAAATACCTTGAAAGTTTAAAAGCAGTGACACACCTTTAGATAACGGTTCACACTGACCAGCTCTGGACAAGCTGGTATTATATCTGTACATCAACAACAGGAAGGGATGCATACACAAACTGGTACAAGGACATCAGAAATTATGTGTAAATTAAAATTCGCCATAGAATGATCTATTGAGTACTTCTTGCTTCCCAATTTCCATCCCAGAGTGTCTTGTTGAACCAGTTTCTTGTCAATATTTTTTGAATGAGATGAATTTATTCAATCTTGATTTTCAAATGCTAAATCTTGATTTACACATTACATTATATTGTATTTTCATCAAGATTTTTACAATCTTATAAGTTACCCTTTGGAGATCAACAACAAGTTTGAGATGACAAGATAAGTATTTGTCAAAAGAGTTCATTAGAATGTAATGCCACTGAGATTACTTTTATTTTGTTTGTCTCATTACTCCCAGAGGGAAGATCCTCAGACCTGAGTTAGGTGTCTATGTACTTTGTTTGCTCCCTTGCATAAAAGTTGGGGATTAGATTATGAGGGGATCAAATTTGCATGAAGAAGGTCATTTCACCGCATTATGATGTAATTATGGCATGAGCAGAAACTAAAAGTAAGTGTCTTTAAATATGTGGCTCAGAAGATGTTCTGCTCTGTATCAATGAATCTTTTTTTTTTTTATGATTCTCAGATTTCTGAGGCACATTTCAACACATGGCAAGCAAGATTATGGCATAAATGTAACGGTTATGTTAAGGACAGAATCCAAAATGCAGCCAAGATGAGGAGACGGTACAAAAAGGTTTATTTAAAGGTGGAGAGGGATCTTGAATTGCAGTTCAGCCACACTGTGGCCTCAGACGAGGGTCTGGGCTCCGTAGTCTCTCGATCCAAAACTAAACAGCTTTGCAATGGATCTAGATTACTGCAGTCAATCTTTGATCTTCTGCTGTTAGATCTGTTAAAGAAGATTGGGGCTGAACCACAGCCAAGACACATCACATGGAACTCATCCAGCATACAACCAAATTCCAAGCAGTGTCCAAGCCAAGCACAAAAGCAAAAGTCTTTGGTGGCCCTGTACTGGGAAATAGCTTACGTCAGCAGTCTCAGCAGGCTGCCCGCTGTTAGACAGCTCTTTCTCCACTGGAGATAGATGAAAAGCTAAGTCGGCAGAGATGACAAGTGAGAACGAGCAAACAAGAGGGAGTATGTCAAGTGACAGATTTAGAAGTGGAGGAGGAGAGGAAAAATGGCTGGATAGAGTTGGGAAGCAAAGAAAGACGTGAGTTCATTTGAAAGGAAGAGAAGATTAAAAAGAGGCTCATCAGGTCATGTGCCTTCCGGAGACGGGACACAAATCCCCTTCATTTTACTACTGCAGCTTTAGTTTGCAGACAAACAGTTCAGCCACTCTCACACAAATCAACATTGCTATGCAGAAGATTATGTGCAGGTAATGGTGCAATGTAAATTTCAGATGACGGCTATGGAAATGTATCAAGACACTTGGAGCTGCAGCCAAAAAGTCTAAGGGGACAGGGATAAAGTAAAGTATGACCTGACCGTGTTTGTGTATCTGAAAAATAAAGACTTAACTTTAGGGAACTTTTTGGGATGCCAATCGTTAAGACCTTACAATTAAGTATGTCCACTACTGCCTTTCAAAGACACTCAGATATGATATGCTCCTTAAGTCTTAGTGTGTGTTTGATGTGCATTTCAGTGTATTTGGAAAGGTAAACGAGTGAGCGGATGGAGGGTAGTGAGGCATAAGTAGAGAGAAACGGAAGGCCCCCTTCCAAGCACTTAATAAAAGACGATGCTGCAAAATGGATGCCAGCAAGAACTCTGGAGACTAAAAAGATATTCATGATTCGACAGTCTGTATAATTACCATTCAAAATCACAAGATTGCGAAACACATTTGGGCATTACAGATGTGGCCCTATGAGGCCACTCAAAACAAAATTCAGATCTGACAGTGATTGAATAAAAAAGTAATGATGAAGGTTCATGTGTTTGTGTTTAGGTTGACTAGTTTCTATATCATATTGTGTCTCGTGTGCTGGTTCTCTTCTGTTAGATAATTATTTTTACTTTGGACATCAGTTTCCTTAGTTCCTGCTTTGTTTTGTTGAGCCTTCACCCATGTTGTTTCACACCTTTACTCTTTGAGCAGACTGCTGTATAATTGCAGGCTGTTTCAGGTTTCAGGTTTTCCTCTGTGTTTTTCTTTTTTTCAGGTTTATCTCCTAGTTCTGTGTTTCTTATATGTTACAGTTCTCGCTCCTACCTAAGGAGCACCTTTTCCCAATAAACCCTTTTTGTTCTAAGGACACATGAGTCCTTTCCCCTCCCCGATAACGGCATCTGGGTCCTCAAAGTCATGTGATGGTTCAGTACAAACATATTTCAGTTTTCATTTGCATTACATCATTTGAAAACGGTAGGAAGCAACAGTTAACCCATATTTACTGTGTTTTACTTCAACAGAAACTCACTGGTATCATCTGTAAGCCTAATAAGCACAGGGGTGTGAATAACATTCAGTGGCAGACCAAGAGGCACTTTAGAGCCCTCGGCCGATGTCTATAGCATATTTATGATGAAAATTACATGCCCTTGATTTATATGATTGCCTGCCTCGTCACAACAGGACATTGTTTCAGCGATGCAAAAAGCACAGGGGCTGCTTGCTGCTTAAGTCACTAATGAATTGGGATATGGAGTATATTTGCTACTCCGCCATAGATGGAGTATTTTTACCTGACAGAAAAAGATAGGTATAACAATATTTTTCTAGTCCTCATTGTGCAATTTTTATTGGAAAAATGCATGAATTCTCCCATCCTCACGTCTGCTTGCACTAGAGGCAGAAATAATTAGTACTTAGTGCCACGGCTTTGTTCTGAGCAGATTCTATTTTTAACTCTGTGTGAAGGAATACGCTCCAGACTGCACACATGCTGTTAATACAAAAAACACAACGGCATTAGCCAGATAAGATCGATTCAGTCACAGAAAGACATAAAAGTGAATAAGTATAAGACCATGTGGTCTGATGGTTAGTGAGCCACTCCCTGAGACCAGCAGGCAGGAGGAGCTGTCTCTGGTGCTGAATCAGCCACCCCGGCTTGACTCCGGCTGCTCTGTGGACTGTCTGGTCACCTACGCGTGTAGTCCTTTTTCACCTTATACTTCCATTTTTGTCTCTCACTACAAACAAGGTCACTTAAAGAAGCTAACGAATTACTTTCATGTTCATTTTGAACATTTACTACCACGCACCCATTCCCACAATTAATAAACATATCATTATTATATCATTAATATAGACATTTAAGTCTAAGACTGGTAAATTGTCATGGCTTTAGAAGAGGTGTAGCTTTATTGCCTGGGTTTTTAAACCACTTTTGACTTGATTAAAGCAGATTTTCTTAATGGTTGCAGTCTTGTTCTAAGAGTTTCATAGAATATGTATAAGATTTAAAAGCAACAGATCAACAAATTACAGATGGGGGAGGTTGAAGGAAGTGCAGGTGGTGTGAAATTCAAGAGCAGTTTAATTTACTGACCGAACTGTATTTGATAGGTCTACTTGAGCTAATCATGGCAGTTTCTTTGTTCTACAATCTTTTATCATAATAGCCCTAACTTAATAGCCCTAAACTTAATTTTGTTATGCTAAAGGTCAAAGTAATACACCATCCAAATCCACAAAAGTATCAAGCCTCCATAAAGCAGCACAGAATGGTGTTGGGGCTGAAAACCAAAGTCGAAAACTGCAGTACCTCAGCCCAAAAACGTATCAGTTGTAGACCTGGAGATGGAAAGGACAGACTTGCAAACGAGTTATGGTTCTTTAAATTGACCACAAAGTGGGCGAAAATCGATATTTCTCACATAAATTCACATTGATGTATTTTGCAGACGCTATTAACCAGATACTTTCAAGGGTAATCGAGTACATTTCAGAGAACAATTTACAATAAATAATTAACAGTAATTCCATTCGAATTTAATACAGAGAAGTGAAGATATTCTCCACCGATCGAGCTCTCATGTAAATCCCGTCCTCATCATCTCTGAGCGTCACCACACTCAGCCAGTCTCGGAGAGCTCCTCTCTTTCTTCTCGCGTACGCATTTTGGCGTAGACCAATCAGAGAGGCGGGACAGCTTTGCCACGGCGAAATCAAAGTTGTTGTAAGAGCGTGTGTGTGCGCGCGCGAGGGGGCAGAAAGTGGCCGGTGGACAGAGAGGCGCGAGGCGACAAAGCGACAAGTCGTTACCGGATATTTTTCTCTAACAAAACATATTTGTTTTTTGTTGTTTTTTTTAAAACCCTCCTCTAGAGTCTCGAATCTAAAAGGAAGCAGCTCATTTGGACGGAGTATTTTCTTGTGTTTAGAAGCGAATTCCCACATGGATGCTGCTCGTAACAGCTGAGTTTCCACTCCTGATTGGTGCAGCTCCTCAGTACACCGGACTGGAGCGATGCTCACACCTCTGTGCGAATAGTTTCCACTGTCCCCTGTCGTCGTGGACGTCGGTTTAGCTGCTTCGGGAATATTTGATGTTGGGAGATGACGGAAATCAGCGAAAAAGAGAACGAGCCCCAGAACAGGGACTTCCACCGGCAGGCCACCGTGCCCAGCCAGCCGGAGACCAAGGTACCCGCACACCTCCGGGGAGGAAGGAGCCCTCTGTAGTGTTTAAGACGGATCTAATGCAGTCACATCATTCTAATGGGGGTGGGGGTGTTTGGTTTCTTAAGCCAAATTTGTTTTGTTTCCGGCCTCGTAGTTGTATGTCAACTTTAGGTATGTTTATTAGCAATCAGAGGTTTTTCTAATTAGTCAAGAGTCACCCATGTGTGTTTTGTGTCTTACGAAGCTAATTCTGTGGAGGCTCCGGGATTACGTAACAACTGTAAGCAGATTTACGTGTACCTGGTTTGACCTCTGAGTTGGAGTTCAGAGATTTACACGATGGGTTTGCTCTCTGTTGCGTGTGTGGTGGATTAGCAAAGCAATCAGAAACACCAGTGGAGACCAGCAGCCATTACACCTTTATGATAGCATATCAGTTTTAGGAGGGTTAAAAAGATGCTGATGAATTTCTCATTGAGATTCTGTAGGCATTTTTTAAAAACTTTGTCAAATTCTTGTTTCCCCCTAAATACTGCACCTGTTGTATTAATTTGTGTGCTAAAAAGTGGGTTATTCAACTTAATACAAACTTAAATTGAATTAAAGCTACAGCCTATAAACTGCCTTTGATGGTTGATAGGAGAGAAAGCCATAAAATTTGCTCTGGCCTCTTAAATCGGTCTGAGGCACATTATGCCTTAAACACCAAATTATCCTCCTTTTTTCATTGAAGTGGTCCTTCATTGTTGAAACCTTTTGTGTAAACTCTGACAAGTTCTTACCCTAAGCCTAGTTCCTAAACTCATAATGTGACATATAATGTTATGTTATTAGCATTGTGAAGGTGAAAACCGGACCCTGACGCAGACAAGACAACAGATGGAGGCCAAATAAATTCACTTTGGATAGAACAAAATATTCTGCTACGGCAGGAAATCCAGAAAACTCACAGAGCTGATGTTGCGAAAACAAGAATAATCCAAAAGAAAAAAAAAAACAAATACAAAAAAACACTGGCACAAAAAAGGATGTGCACAGCAATGAAGGGAGGAAGATCTTACATGGACCAAAGAAAACTTTTTCTTCTTTTTTTTGTTTCTTACAAAGGGAGCTAATGACTGATTAAGAGCAGGTGTGGTAATTGGCAAACTGAGTGCAGGTGTGCAGGGAGAGCAGTGTGCAGCTCTGACAGTCCTCAGCATGTTCACAGAGTCAAGGCTTTTAAACAGCATACCAGCCCCCGCCTACACCAGCAAATACACCCGTCGTCCCAGTTAGAAACAGCCGCACCATTAGGATATACACTCACCTTGATGATACGGTTATTATAAAAACAACACTGTTGTTTTACTCTCTGAAATAAATTCATATTAAATGGAGAAATTAAGCCTTTGACAAGGCTAATTATGTTTCTTTACCAGCAGCTGATTACTTATGATTATTATTTATTTTGTGGTTTGGTTAAAAAATTATTAAAAGTAGATAATCAAACTAGATTATGATATTTAAGATGGAAAACTCAAGTTGAGAAAGCAGAGCAGAATGGACAGCAGCTTCACACACGTCATGCTGACCTTTAGCAGTTGATATTCCTACACAGTTTTAGTAGAATTAACAAAAAAAGAGCAGAGAAGTGAAGCTCTGGAGTTGTTGGACCTCAAGACTTATTCTGCTCTGCTTGTCCACAGGTGTGCAGTCTCAGCATTTCTCACTTTTAAAGGACCTGCTACATTGTGACTTTTGCTGTTTAAAAAGTGGGGACAATTAATTTCTGACACTTTTGACTTAACTACAATTACAAATCTAATTGCCAATGGAGTCACATCAGCAAATGACATTCTGGTTGGCTTTTGTTGGTCATCACCAGAGACCTGGCGTAAACCTGTCAAGTCAGGACTCTTGGTGTTTCTATTTGTCTACAGACAGCACAATGGATGGAGGGCAGTGGGGTGCTGCGTAAATTTATGAGCCAATCAACTAGCAGATGTTTGCTGTGTCTAGCTAGGGGCTGGGTCATAATTCACCCAAATGCTTGTCCAAACAAAATCGAGCTGAGAGGAGCCCATAGTTGCATCAGCCATATATAATAAATGCATTTTTGATCTGGCGTCTCATTAAGAGCAGTGTGCTTGAGGGTATCGCTGGATCTTCAATTCTTTCTGTCTGTGTCAATCTTCTCTCTTCACTAATAATTTCATGTCTCCTCTGTCTTCTTTTCTGTATCTGCGTCTTTCTCGATGCCCTTAACTGCCTCTCTTTACCATCTTTCTCATCACTTCAACAGCTCTCTTCTCCCCTTTTAGGTCTCTCCATTGCCCATCAGCTCTCCGAGTATTTATTATAACACAAAGTATATATGCCCACCAGCTTTCTAGAGTGTTTTCTTATGGAGGTAGTGATAGAGGATGAGTAGTTCTTCCACCCCCACCACCTACAACGTAGTTAATAACTACTAAATCTGATCGTTCCACTGTGATCACTTGCAGCATATAAAGTACATCATGTTTAAGAATATATTCATTTTAGTTTTGTTTCCACAACTTTTACAAAATTATCAGTTGGAGTTTGTAAACTGTATGTCGTTGTATAGCTTAATGGCTCTGTTGCCAAACAATTAACTCCACATTTCAGGTTCAAGTCAGCGAAGTATGTTTGATACATTCATGGTGGGGTTTTTTTCCTATTCTTTCCGACTTCTTTAAGTTAAGCAATGAATTTATTGTGCATTAGTAACTCTAATTACAGCTGTGCATTTATTTGAGTCTATGTGCTGCAGGTGTGTTTGTTGACAGAGGGATGGATGGAGTCAGTGTGTAACTTCTGGCTAGAGACAATTCATCAGAAACGTAAAGGTCAGCATTAAGTAATCACATTGCTGGTCATTTTGGTGCCCGAAGCGCCAATAAATATCAAATCAAGTTAATTTGTACAGCCCGTTTAATTCAGTTATCATAGACTAAAGAGCTGAACATAGCAAATTCTAGTGGCAGGTGTTCAAATATAAAATGAAAACTAAAACCTATAACAAAATAAAAGAAAAATCTTTATATGAAGTAAATCAACTGCCAAAAAATAAATAACATTTCAAAACAGGACTGGAAATGTTGCAGTGAAATCAACAGGTGTTTATGATTTCAGGGAGGTACCCAGTTATGAGACCATCAGCAGGGACACTCAGAATTTAGTGGTTATCCCCATTAAATATTATGCTTTCCAACAATTCCTTCTTTGGAGATTGACGTGCCTACATCACAGCCCAATTCAGAACTTAGTCGAGTAGCTGTTTCCACATTTTATATGTTATGCTAAACAAAATCCTTTAAGGCTCTAACATTTACCTTATTTTCATAATAGGCACAATTGAATTCATCTACTGTCAGCCAATGAAATAGTGTTCACATTCTCTAGAATGTCAAATAGCTACTTTAATCTCCACTTTGTGTAGTAGAGGATGAAATGAGGGCTGTATGCTACATAAAGTTTGATATAGAGTGGGTGTAAATGCTTATAATGCAGGGTGTTGGGGTGCTGCGCTCCACAGAGCCCTCACACAGCTGACAGCATATTCAGCAAACACAAAGACATATTTAATGGGAGAGAAATGATGGCTATGCTCCCTCTTCAGCCCTTCACCTTCACTTCGCATTTAACTCTTTCTCAGCTTTTTCTCCTTTCTATACCCCCCCACTTTGATGATGCCCCATCTGTCTCTTTCCTTTTTATTCTATCCAATGACCTTTTCTACTTCCCCATCTTTCTCTTTATGTTCATTCTCTTTTACCAGTCTCTTCTTTTTTACTGTTATGGTTACTTCCCTCCATGCCTTTGAGGCATGTGTTGTGGAGCCTCAAAGATTAAAGGAAATGTAGGAATTGAGAAGTATAGGATTGATAGTAACCACAAGAAAGTCAGTGAGCTAAACTTAACTACAGTTCTACATATAGATTTAATGATTCCAATAGATTTTCAGCCTATAATACCATTGATTATACAGCAATGTGCAGTTGCCCATAGAAAACACTGAGATTTTACATTTTTATAAATGTTTACAGTTTAATAAATTAAGTATTTGCATTTATACTGCATTTTTTATGTATAAATGCAATTAAACTTCGCTTAATTATCAAGTTTAGCTACAGAGCTTTTCTGATGCAATGAAAACTGCATCTGTTTTCTTACATGGCTTTTCTAAACAAAGCCTTCTTGAATTTATTGCTTCCATATAACTCTTTGGAGGAGGACACATTTCTGTCACGGAGAATGCATGTGAGTTTTCTCCAGCCAGAATGATCGACTTCTGCAAATCGCTTTTAGTTAGTCTGTACAGAAATAGGTGGGGGTTTGAGGGACTGACAGCAATAACAAAAACAACGCAAAAAACAAAAGTAGACTACAATCTGGCCAAGGGTCATCTTTCTCTTCTATACTGTGGTACTGCTGCATCAACTGACCTGGCTTTGTCTGATGAAAGCACAGAGTTGTTGTCCTTGATTGAGTTCATAAATGCTGATCCAGCAGAGTTTGGCTTGCAGTGTCAGGGTTAGAATGTCAGTGAAAGTATGGGCTTTGTTTGGTAACAACCTTAGTACTAAATTATTTACTTAAGTTATATGTTGACCTCCTTATCTAACAAAGCTGGTTTGAATATAGATTCTATTCTGATCATTATAAGTGCGTATCTGCTGAGTAGGATCATTCTTAAGCCGAAGAATGGGATTTCTTAAGGGACTTTTTAAATTAGGCATCTTGCTGTAATAGTAGTTC
This sequence comes from Menidia beryllina, assembly GCA_013363375.1. Classification (NCBI taxonomy): domain Eukaryota; kingdom Metazoa; phylum Chordata; class Actinopteri; order Atheriniformes; family Atherinopsidae; genus Menidia; species Menidia beryllina. Next base: position 4,268,873 of record JABUIW010000056.1, read on the forward strand.
TTTAACCTTATCTGCACATCTAAGTGCCACTGTAATCATCTCTGCTTTCCAACTCAAAAGCTTCTTGTGCAGTTAAATCCTTTTAATGTCTGGAGTCGAAATGAAAGCTTCTTTAGCTGCACAGGTAGCTTGTGAGCTGGTGAAATCTGCTAGCAAGATGACCATAAAGAAACAGCTTCCCAAACAGCAACAAAAGATTTTGGAGCCACCCGCAGAGGTGTAAAGGAGAGAGAATTAATAGTGGTTCATCTATCACTTAAGCTAGTGACATTTAATATAATATTAATGCTGTCTTTATCATTCAGAAAAACTAACAAATATCCATGTTTTAAATTACCTTCATATTCAAGTTATACATTTAGTTTTGAATACGTTGGAACAGTTCAGTGTCAGACACTAGACAACAAAAGCTACCGTGACCAACAATGTCATCGCTCATACTATTCTCTAAATAGTAAATGTCTGACAAAGTGCTCATCACACATTTAATAATAGATAAAAGGAAAACTGGCATTTTCATCAACAAGAAATGTTAAGGAAATGGTTAAGGAAGTTGTACGGTTCTTGTAAGTCCCTGACCTCCAAGTGTACTAGATTGCTCATGGATGTATACTTTCCAACTGCACAAAAAGGTCAATTGCGTTCATTTTCACTAAATAAGGTCCAGCTGGAGAAGAGCCTAATCAGGTCACTTCTAATCTGCAGTTCAGGTCACTTCAAGAAGAATGATAGTCCTTAATCAGGCTCCTTTGTGTAGTGATTTTGAAGACATGGACAACATGAGATGACCTGAGACACTGCAGTGAGGAAACTTTTCAGATTTTTCATCACTTCAAAGTCACACGTATAATACATAAATACTTTTCCACAAATAAGAAAATGTCATCTAAAAGTGCATGATGGCACATACACACTGCTACTTGTTTAGTTATTTATTAAATAAAGATTTATCTACTAAATGCTTTATACTGTCACATGTCACCGAAGAGAAAATCCAAATCTGTGACATGATTCCCTCATTGTAATAATACAGTGATGGCTGGGCTTTATCTTTTAATAAATCTAATTGTGTTATCTAAGGGAACGGGCATCTGGCGCATATCTACCATAACCTTTGTAGCAACACATGAAATGTTTCAGGTTCAGGTATAAAATTATGACTGTAATCACATTTAAGTGCTGCTCTTAATAGTATTTGATTTATTTAGATATTGATTTACAATGATGAATATTTCTTACCTAAACAGAACAATGTAATATGATGAATAAAGTGAAACTTACATTGCTGCATACATAAGTAATTACGTACATATACGTATATGTAAAAGGGACCAGCTTGTATGTATTGCAGATGGTTGTTTTTTTACAATGTACCAATTATCGCCACATCGAAGTTATTCATAGATAAATTCTGATCCGGGCTCTCAGAAATGTCCTCACTATAACAATTCTAAGTTGTAAAAAATAGAAACAAGAACATGAAAGTTACATCCTTACTTCAGTGGTAGTAGGACGACTTTCTGCCTTTCCAGAAATTGTATCTGAACTCCTACATTATTCCCCTTAATTATTAATCTGTCCAAGCGCTTGTACACAACAGCCTATTTACAGAATCCTTCATCAAGCATCTCCAACTAGGGTGTGACAGGTTGATAGTATAGTATTTTTATTTCCTCTTTAGCAATGCCCTTTTGCAAACTCTAGCATGTGCTATACATATTTTCCATTTTCCCCATCCCCTATTGAATCCTCACATGCTGCACTTGTATTTTTTGCCTCATATCCTTCCTGTGAATACTGTTTCTAGTGCACACTGTGATGAGCTAATTGCTGTCAGTCATTCACTGTGTGATGGGACTCTAGTTCTGTGTTCTATAAATAGACTTTTCAAACCCTTACAGAGAGAAATGTCATGGAGAAATGCAGAAATTTGCAATCATTTGAATTCAGTTCTTGGTTGTTGCTGTTTTCAGGCAGCATTGTTAAAGGATAAAACACAACACATTCAAGCAACAAGCCAGATGTTAAACTAAGAAATTGTCTATCACAATGCTTAGTATTTCTAATGACTGAAATTACAAAGCCTTGTTGATAATAGAAGTCAGGCTGTGTCATATTCTGAAGGCTGAGGAAGCTGTTATTGTCTTTTTGTTGAAATTGCTGTATGAACATCAGTGAAATATAAAATATGACTTTAAGACATTGGCTAATTGTGTTCTTATGATCGCTCAAAACAAAACAAACCTTTTTGTTGAAAAAATAATTGGCGCAGGTCTTACAAACAGCTGTGAGCATTCAGTTCACTTGGTCAAGTTTAATCATTTCAGAACAGATTGTCTTTGTAACCGAACAGATGTGGGTTGCAGGTGAAGTCCTCATACAAGCTTTATCCAAATTTAGGGCCTTGTTGGTTTTTTAGTGACTATGTAGTTTGTGCCTTTGGGTCTCAGTGGATTGAGGAATTCAAAGGATCAAGTTACATGAACGTCAGCGAAGACCTGAGCATCATGTAATTGTGGATATAGATTAATCCACATTGTACAGCTTGTTAGAGGACAGAACCGAAGTGAGACAGACCTGATATGAGTGTGAGTCGAAATTCACATACAAAACGTTGCTGGTTTTTATACCATTGTAAGATAATATAGCACTTTTATTTGGAAAAAAGGGAATACATTGATTAGAAGATTTTACAGGTTGGTCACATTCAGCTGAATACATGACAATAGTAGAAGATATTCCTTGAAACTATTCATGCTTTTAGCTTCTTAAGTTTAAGCAGGAAAGAGAGTGAAGGTGCAAAGAGAAGAACCAATGCTAACTGCTAACATAACACATTATCAGGAGATATTCAGATTTACATGACACACTTTTTTAGCATCTTGTGAATACAATATTAAAAAAAAGTTTGCATTGTAAGAAGGAGTGCAACAAATTTGGGTTTCCCATTAGCAATCAATTCAGCCCAATACACCTGGCCACGACTGAAAGCGGGCTGGACGGCCTGTGATGTTATTTATATGCGACACAAACATGAGACAACAATGAAAGACATTGCAGACAAGTCATACTGACTTAACCTCAGTGCTGAGGTTGTTATTCCTACTTTTGGGGCCATAAATACATTTCATTTAATTCTTTTTTTAAATCGTAAAGCCACGTATAAATTATGTTTGGCGTTAACTTTTTTTTCTACTAATAGCTTGGCTTTAAATTCAGGTTTCACTATTTTTAATCTTGTTAAAAGCACAGGCATATATTAGGTCATTGATTATCAGCCATTTGTTTTGTAGTTTGTGCTTAAAGAAGATGTTCCTGTTCCCTCAAAACTGGAGCGAGCGCAGGCCGCCACCACAGAGAAGATTAACAAAGTCAAAGAAGTTAAAAATCTAATTGAGAGGAACATCCATTACTGAATGGGCCACCAGTCGAGCCAAGAAAAGGCCATTAGGGAAAGCATGAACTCAGCTCCCTGTAGAAAACATTTAAAGGAGGAACTCACTAATGGGTCAACAGAGAAGACTCTTTTCATCACTCAGCCTAATTGGCATCTGTGAATCTGTAACCTGATCAATGCCATTGATTGATTTCTGAGATGTGAGTGGAGATGACTAATATCGTGAATTTATACACTGAGGAATATGATAATCCTGTGATCATGAGAACTGTTGACTTATCCAGTTTAATATTAAGATGCTGTGTTTTTGTTCTTGCTAAAATGTTTCTGCTTTCGCTTCTTCTCTCGACGCAGAAATGGAGAATAAAAAAAAAAACTCACTAAGGTGGAGTCCTCAGCGCCGTTACAGACACAAACAGCTAATGAGCTCTGTGCAAATTGAAGAGCTGTTCCTCAGTCTCAGAGACCTATTAAATCCTTGCCCTCATTCCCAAGGCCATTCCCTTGATGTATGAGTCCACCGCAGTTATTATTTCCATTTATTGAGTCCCATCATTCGTAAGTCCACGTAATTGTTTGTCATTATCAGTTCCAAGTTTTTGTGGCCAAGAGCAGTGGGCTGCAAGCATGGTGGGCAGTGGAGGCAGGCAGAGTAAAAGATAAGGCCAGTGTTCGCTGTGCTCCACTGACTGCATCTGGCAAAGGTGCAGACCGCTCAATATCACTAATCCAACATGAATTTTAAGGTGTATTGACTTTTGTGGTTTCCCTTAGGCTTCAAATATGCTGTCTAAGGGAAATGGATGGAAAGCTGAGGAGGGAAGTTAAGTAGTTATACTCACAGGGCAAGGACAGTCAAAGGGCAAAGCTAAAAGACTGTTTTCGTCAGCTTCAGCCCTCAAGCTGAACCTCTATTTGTTATATCAGAGGCATCTTCTACTGTTCCTATGGTATCATTTTTAGACATATAGTATGCAATGCTTATTTTAAAAATGAATGGGTAGAGCTGTTCAGTTACCATATTCTATAAAACGGAACTTTATAGGAATAAATCAATATTCATGTTCAGGTCTTTTTGAAGATAAAGATGTTTGTTTTCTTGGAAACACAACTTTCCAAGGAGTTGTAAGTAAAATTTTGTCACTTCTTGTTCCAGTTGCAGCGGCTGAAGCGTTCCCTATCCCTCAAATCAGTCATACGTAGCAAGAGTGTGGACAACTTTTTCCGAAGCAACGGCGAATCGCGGCCTTCCTCAACCCTGATCACTGCACCCCCACCTCTGCCATCTCCTCCTCCACTCTCAGAGTCCCCCCTAGCCTATGAGCACTCTCCATCCCTGTCTCCATCCATCAGTCCCAATCCCTCGGTGTCGTCTCATTCCCCTTCTATCAGTCCTTCACAGTCAAAACCTCAGGCCCAGCCAGTCAAGACTCACTGTTTCCAGGAGCATGTCTTTCGGAGGCCTACCAGCTGCCAGCAATGTAAACACATGATTCAAGGTACATCAGCTACTTGCAATCCTTCCTATGGAGAAAATACATTGGTCTCAAGCATCAAATTGAGAAAAGGCTAACTTAAAAATTAAACAATGCATTGAGTTTATAATGATTCAAACAAACAGCTACCATTATATCCCCCTGAATAGCATTCAAAGTGGCTTTTACCAAGCTAAAAGAAAGACTTCCCTGTTTACAAGTATTGCTTTGTGTTTAAGTGTATTTTTTGTTTTAATGCAGGAAATTCAAAGCAGGGTTTGCGCTGTAAGGCCTGTAAGCTGGCAACTCACCTCTGGTGTTCCTCTGAGCTCTCTCAGCAGGCCTGCAATGGCAAGGTAAGGAGACTTCTGATCAGACCTACTTTTAAATCCATTTTTCAGCTTTAAATACATTTAAATCATACATTTATGTAATGTATATAAATCAAACTTATCGACAATATTCTTTAAAAAACAAAAAATATATATATTTTTGTGTAACTTTGAGGTACCAAGCTTTTTCTGAATGTTACGCATTTAGAATGTTTTGTTGTTGGTTTGAAGGGAAAATGCCTTCTTCATGGAGGTGGCTTACTTGAATAAAACGCCTAACTGGCCAAGTTGTTTTGTACTAATTAATAATATTAAGGTCCGCGGGTCTCAGTGGCTCAGTCAGGCTTAATATAAGTCAAATGTGTGACACATAATTAATTACATTTTTACACTCACTGTCACCAATTCTGAAATGTAATGGGAAGTTGCATGATCCCTGCAGAGAGGAAACCAGCACAGAATACACTGTGTCAGCAGAATGAAAAAGCATCTGGATGCTGTAATTGTGTGTCTCAGTCATTTGGCATAGCCTTTAGTCCCGCTAATATGCTTAGCTGCAAAACCCCTGCCTAGTTGAAAGAGGATAAAGCTCTTTTCAAACCAGCAAAGATAAAAATGGGCTATAATTGGAAAAAGGATTGACCATGGCTTTGAAAAGTATACCAGGACTGTAAATGTACGAAAAGGTAACAGTTAAGTTCTGTTGTCAGAGCCCAACGTTTTGTCTTTTTGCCCTTTCTCCCGCACATGCTGCTCTACAAACACAATCCTTCCTTTTCTTCCTCCCTCTTGTCCGGGTGCTACATTTCCTTCCTCTCCTCTTAACTCTATTGGAAAATCAATATCTTTCTGTACCAGCTGGTCTTGCTAATTCAGTGTGAAATTCAGTGTGTTTGAAGCGGTCACTTTCCCTTGAGGATGTGACACGGCAAGCTCTCGCCAAGCCTTCAGCAGTGTCCTTTTCCATCACTGCCCCCGCCTGAAATTTTTATGGAGTCTTGTGCAGTGTGTCTGCACACATCAGCCAAAGCTCTTGCATGTAAATAGTTTGATTTGACGTGACATTTAGAGCATAATCTAAATAATTGCCCAGGTGCTTTTTTTTTTTACTTGAGGCTTTGTGAAAAGGCACATCTGAAACAAAATTGGGTTGAATTTGGAAACAAATTAATTGCAAAGGCAATGCAGAAAGTTCATTTTTAGAATAAAAATGGCAGCCGCACTCATGGGATGTCTTGAGGCTGAACGGAGACTTTTTGATGTAGGAATTGAAAATGAGGTTGGCCATTAGCAGCAGAGTGCTGGAGAAGCAGACCAGCGTAGTGTGACTAATCTTGAATTTATTAGTGCAAGCTCTGTATATGCTGTAAGTAACTCAGAGTAATGAAAAGTAACTAAGTACAACTAGGAACTGCACCGTGAACTTCCATGTTGTGAATGCTTTAAAGGCAATTGTTTTATGTTATACACAAAACAGCTCTCCTTTATGTTATTCTTATATACTTTGTTAATGCACACAAATACGTTTGTTTTCTGCAGGGCCCCACTGTATGTACTAAAATAACAACATTTAGATACACTAAATATTTGATTTGCCTTCTACCAGTTGTAATCCTTTACTGAAAAAACACAAAACGTAAAAAAAATGTTTAAAATTAAATTAAATAAAAAAAACACAAACGTAAGCAGATAAAATTTGCACAACTTAGTACAAATTAGCTTGAGTGAAATTTACAAATGGTAATTGCTTTTCTTTCCTTGGCTTCTTTTCAACCCATTTCCTAAGTGCACTGATATATGTCCAATTGCTTGAAACATCTCTAGAATAAAGCCGTTTTAAATTACTTTTGAATCATGGTGACCATTTTCTAATCATTGCTAATTCAACTGAAAGAGGCGCTATAATGTTGTTTGAGAAGAGGGTATGCTGAGCCAGAACAGGAACGCTTTACATTACACACACATTCCTTAAATGTTTGTGTATGTCAATTCTACTGTATTATTCCGAGTCAAGTGTGAACTTTTTGTCAGTGACAGCCCGGTCAGGCTGTGCATTGACCTCCTGTGGTATGTAATGAAGCATGGTGCTGAGCTGATTTATACGAAGGAAAACTCATAATAAACAATGCTGCTGTGTTAATTATCCTGACCCCAGTTCCGAGTGAGTTTGTTTATTTTATTTGTAAACCTTTGTTCCTGAAGCACTGTGTGACAAGGATATGACAACAAAAAAATGAATGCAATATTCAGTAAAAAAGCTAATTTAAAAGCAATTTGTGTCCACAAAATGCAATTTAAAGTGTACAGCTCTTCTCCTGCAGAAGCTAATATCTATAACAACTAATTCAAACGTGGAATGTCTGATCCAGTCTTGACACTGATGCAAACAAATTGAGGATATGAAAAAACTGGTCACTGAGTTCACTTCAAACTGCAGAGAGGAGGCCAAAGGTGCGAGGTCAGACGTGGAGCTGCGGTCACTGAAACGTTGGGTACTGCTGCCTAGAGGGACTCAGGACAGGGTCTTGGCCTGCATCTTTTTGTACATTTGAATGATTTTAAATAAAAAGTATTTAACCATGATTAAACAAGATAACATTTTTTCTCCAAATGATGACCATTTGCTGATAGTGTATTGCTGAACTGTGTATTACAGAAGCTTCATTTTCGCACCGACCTATTTACAGAATATATACAGAACATTTACAGGAACTATGAAAAGATAAAGTTGTGTGAAGGGGTTTTTAACATGAAGCAGGTTGTTGCATCCAGAATTATTAGTTTTCTTTAAAAGGCCTCTTTAAAAGTACTTTACATTTAAAGACAAATTTATTTAATATTTTATTTTATGGTTATATTTTTTAGAATGCATTTCCTGACCGACATAAATCTGAGATACTATGTTTAGACTATTTTTATTTTCAGGATAGAGCACATTCATCACAGTGTCTGTCAAAAACAGGTCTTTGTGATATTATTTCATGCAGTGTAGCTAAATATACTTTCTCTGGATATGAATAGAAACACAACCAGATATCAAAGCTGTACCAGTTGTGTCCTTGTTGAAATGTTTTCAGCTGCTCAGGTGGAATTACATTTACCCTAAGCCCATTTTTCCTGGATAAAACCACATAGACATTGAGTTACCAATACAGTATTAAATCTGTTATTTATCTTCTTTAATTTCTCTTCTTATTTTTACTTTTGTTCTCCCTACATTGATTCTGATATTTCAGACAGGAGCGTTTAAGAGAAACTTCAGCTCTCCTCTCCTCACCATCGATCCACTGAGTGTTGTCAAAGAGGCTCCTGCAGCCCAGGGTGAGTGGTGGAACCAGTGGCTGATTTATTTCAAGAAACTGAATTAAGGGATCATAAGATGAGTATTTATCTTAGAAACTGCACAAAACGTAAGCTCTTGTGTTCTGTGTTTGCCTGGCTGTGCGTAGAAGCGGAACATGTCGTTGACCCTGTGTATGAGGCCCTGCGCTATGGCACCTCCCTGGCTCAGATGAGTCGCTCCAGCTTTGGTAGCATATCTGAATCCCCCTGCCACCACGAGGTATGAATATTATTGTTAGACATTCATGCTGATATTAAGCAGAAATGTTACTTACTTTGCTGTTTGTTTGTTTTTTGTAGGCAGAAAAACTGCAAGACAAACTAGAAAACCAGCCTATCGCTGAGGAAGAAGATATCCCAGGAAGTAAGCTGAATCATTTACCTTTCAAGTTTCTGGGTAAACAGTAAAAACAGCACACCTATAGGCAGTTGTAACTGTTGTGTAAATTGTGGTGTTATATCTAAGCCAACACATAAACACAAATGCTAAAATATTTTCTACTCTTGTCTGACATATCTGTTATAAGAGGTCATTCTTTCCTTTTTTATAAGCTTTGAAAAACTCAGTGTTTAACCATAGTCAAGCACAACATATGCATAGCAGTTGATTAACTCACTGATTGAGTGAGTTATTGGTAAATTACTTTATATTTAACAGTAGCATAAAGATCTCCCTAACGCTCAGTGAGAAATAAAATATTTAGACAATATAGTGTGAGTCCTACAGAAAACACTCTTCTTTAAAGACACATCTATTTTTCCCAGTTTAGTCATTAAAGTAGGAAAGTTGAGCTTGTTTATACAAGCTGACAGGCCTCTGGGAAAGGAGAACTGAAAGCTAAATGTCAAAGAGTTAAAGGACAGCATTAACGTAACATTATGTTGAATGTAGAGGTGACGTTTGCGTGTCTGTACTCAGTACTTTTCCCTTTCTGTCTTAAGTCCCAGGAGAGGGGATTGTCTCTGTTTGCACTGCTGCCACTTACTGTACATGACCTTCCATTTTGTCTAGCTTCTGCTGGTCACAAAGTAACATGAGCTCTCTCTCTTTATCTCTTCTTTGTTCTCTTTCCCCTGTTTCCCTTTCAAATCTGACCTTTCTTTGTCTCTGTCATATTGTCTTTCCCGCTCTGTGTCTTTCCCCTTTCCCCCTCTAATGTGTTCATGTGTGTCCAGTGCTCACCCCTCCTGAGAGCGAGAAGGCTGATTCAGAAGACAGGGTCAGCCTAAAGGTGTGTAGTCAGCTATTTTCTCATGTTTCACCCTCTTTTGCTTGGTATTCTGATGCTCAATTCCTCTGCTTACTTCTTTTTTTCAATTAGTTTTGTGCTTCTGTGTAAGTTCAAATCCTATTTTGAGGTAACTGATTTTTGTTTTGGCCAGACTCCGAAGCGAGTGGAGGTTCATTCCATTCATACGTATGTGGCCCTCTACAAGTTTCTGCCTCAAGAGAAGAATGACTTGGAACTACAGTTAGTTATATTTCATTATGTTCTGTATGGGTGCATTCATATGGATAAGAGTATTCAGGTGAGAAAGGACAAAAGAAAAAGGACGCCATCTGCGTCCCCAGCAGGATGATCGTAGGGGTTTGCTAGCTTCAGGCTGAGATAGGATTCCAGCTGGGAGGCCAGAAAGGATAGAACAGCTGCCCTGAATGGGTGACAGAACAAGAACCTTTGTTTGTTCAATGCGACAAACTGCCGAATTCTGTACAGCACCTTCAACAATTCCAGAGGAAACCGTTCATCTGTACAGGACAACAGTATGTGCCTTTTCTTAACGTTCTCAGGAGAGCTCATGTCATAAGAGTTATTGATTCCACTGTGACATTTGCATTACTATAAGTGAAGGTTATCGATCATACAATATAACAATATATCACCATGCAGCAGTGAATGCAATCTGGCAAAAAGAAATCACTGAACACATAGAATTCTTTTGGTAAAAAAAACTGTAAATAATGCAGTTTCAAGGGTGAAAATTAAGTAGTAATTTATAGTATAGTGTAGTATTATATCAAATCCATTGCTTGGGTCGTACATTTCTGCTTCCACTAAACTTACTCTGACCAGCCAGCAGTGGTAGTTTCATACCTTTTCTGTCATTTATTAGAAGCATACACGTGCATAATTTTGCCTTCAAAAATTGATCTAAGCCCTGCGATGGACTGGCGGACTGTCCAGGGTGTACCCTGCCTCTCGCCCGTTGACCACTGGGATAGGCTCCAGTTCCCCCCGCGACCCCAACAGGGAATAAGCGGTATTGATAATGGATGGATGGAAATTGATCTAATCATAGTAATGCTACCAACACTTATTCAGGGTATACCCCTCCACTTACCCAATGAATCCTATCATAGACACCAACTCCATACAACCCTGTATTGAATTAATCAGGAATAGAAAATAAATGAATAGATGGGTGGACATAATTTGGCTAGCTTCATATTAGGCTAATTTCATCCACTGACTGTATGCCTCAAATTTGGCAGTAGCACAAATTAAAGTAACAATGATCTATAATCTGATCATCTCTTTGCTCCTGCAGGCCTGGCGACAGAGTTCAAGTGACAGATGATTCCAATGAAGACTGGTGGAAGGTAGGCTGTTTTCAATGCTTTCTATCCACTGAATATTTCAAAACTTGGACATTTTCTTTTTGCTAAGCAAGCGCGTTGTTGAATAAAATATTGCCACTAAAAATATCCCGATATCCTTTGAGTGGATTTCAAAGTAACACCACATTGGATGGAAAACTGAAATTCTTCTCAGAAAATCTGTTCAGTCAATAGGAACTGGTTTATATACAGATGACAGTAAACTTTTAATAATGCAAATGAGTTTAATAATGGGATGTACAGTGATGTTTACTTCAATTTAAAAAAATTTAAAAATGATTCATCCCCGATTAGAGAAACTTCCATATAAATTTGTTTGGAAAAAAAAGCAATAAGGAAATTCATGCTGAAGAGAGCTAGGTGGGGTGGAAACTTACTCATTAGATTTGAAATGCTAAAATGTGCACATCTGTGTTTTACAACTGCCTTAAAAGATAATCATAAAAACAGTACCTTTTTCTAACTTGAGCTAACACTCTAATAACTACAAAACCAACTTAAAAAACCACTCAAATCTCCCTCTGTTTTGTTGTATTCTGCTTAATGATAATGTGATGTATACTTAGATTATCCTATACACAGTGCAAAAACAAAAACATTACAACGCGATCATGGTGATGCTGCATGTACTGTTTGTGTCGCCACATAAAGCGCCAATTGGCATTTCAGGGTTCAACCAAATGCTAAAATGTGGATTTTCAATGCAGCTAGATTTAGGTCAGATTTTTGCAGTGTCAGAAATTCTGAATGTGTTTTCCCATTCTATCTACCCCAGAACAGGCAGGAAATATCTGTTTAGACAAGCAGACCAAATGTTTGTGTACGTGTGTTCCTGTATGGTGGTGTTTACTAGGGCAAAAGCAGAGAGAAGGTGGGATTTTTTCCAGCCAACTTCGTGCAGCGGCTCCGCCCTGGTGAGCGGGTGTGGAAGGTCACCTCTGGTTTCCATGGCAACCGCGACAAAGGCCAAATGACTGTTAAAGAGGCCCAGGTGAACATCACAAAATGCACAAAAATATTCTCTCTTAGGGGGGCACACAGTCTTGAGTGGATGCAAATTAATACAGACCCTACTGAGCTCACAGGGGATGGTTTGGGTATGGCTTTTAGCGAAGATCCTCAAATGTTTTTTGCACATGAGTAAATGTCAGTTACTCATCCTAGTGATCCTTACTCTTCCCTCTCCCACGTTTTCCTCGCCCCTGTACTTCCTCCACACAGATCTGTGTGGGGAAGAACGAGGAGACTGACGGCTTCCTCCGACTGAGCAGCGGGAAGAAGAGGGGCCTGGTTCCTGTCAAGTATCTGCTGGAAATATGACAGCAACACATTTGTCCTTGACCCTCAGTCTGATCCAGGTGATCTCAATGATGGAGGAATACTCAGGAGCCAGCGCCCAACTAACAACCAACCACCCACCTCCATGCCCGTAAAAGTGGCAGCGAATTAGAAGCTTGAATGGATGGCAACCCACAGCTTTGTTTCTTTGCTGCAGAAGACTTTAAGGGTTAGCACTTCAGAGATGCAGGAGCTTCTTTAGAGCTACTTTTCTTGTAGCACAACTTCACATTGTGTGGTTGTTTGTACATTCACAGGAGAAATGTAGCAATATATCAAAGTGTGAAGGAGGTCTGGCTACCTCACGGGCCATCTTCACAGACCACCCGATTGCGAAAAACAAGACAGGACTTCTTTCTTATGATGTCAAGACATATCCAAGCTTAAATGCCATATAGAGCATACTGTCTTCATCTTGTTTGAGTAGTGAAATGATAAATGTTCAGTGTTGTTGCTCGTGAAAAGACTTTTTGCTTGAACCGAATGGGTTTAGAGGATTCCGTTTTATGTATAAACCATAACGGTCTGGTTTCGTCTGTTCTGACTGCAGTTCATTTTCTGCATGTTTGTGGCTTTGATGCAGATTCATAGTGTCTTACATGTCAGGTCTCCTCAAACCCGAAAGGTATTCGGGTATTACATGATGTAAAAATGTAAGCCTTCTTTTGACATATTGGTTAAATGAAAGTCACAAGACATGCACACTAGTATTTACCCCAGCACAAACTACTCTCTGGTGATTAAGATATGGCACATTTGTGTTCATCACAGGTCTGATGTGGCAAATGCTTCGCATGCACCTCGGGGAGTTCTTACTTTGCCCTTCAGTTGCACTCTCTCTACACATTAACACATGCAAATTCTACATTTCACTCGTTACCATGTAGCTCTAAAATTAACCCAGATTCTTTCACATGTCGGTTACCTGTCCTCTATCTATATGTAATGTCCTTTAGTATTATCATGCATGACTGTGAAGATCAAAGTTAGTAATGATCTCCCACCAGGAACGAGCAGAACAAAGAGATAACCCAGGATAGAAGAAAACAAAGAACAAGAGTAATCATTATTGTTGTGGAGCAGTTCATCACAGAAGTTATTTCATGAACATCAACTGACTATATTTCAGAATTGGATTGAATCATTTAAATTTAATGTCTTTGGGACGGTGGTAGGAACGTGACTGCTCGTTCACATTAAATTATGAGGCAGGAAATGGAACTGCCCTGGTTGTGGCAATAACAGAGTATAAATACGTGACATAATTTGTAAATATTGCACTGTATAACACACTGTATATATTTGTTCTGAAAAACACTGACTAAGATGTTTGAAGGAGGCACTTAGGGGCATTCATTTCAGTTATAACATGCAGAATATTATACCCGATCGTTTCAATGTACACTGCCAGTTAAACATTTAGACATCCACTTTGCATTTTAAATGCAAAGTGTGTCGAAACCTCTGACTGGTACTGTATGTATGCATCTCTTCAAGTACCACCTATATCCGTCAGCACAGAATTCTCCAGATACTATGCACAATCGTTCTAGTTCAATTACTTTCATCAGCTTATTTCCAGTGTAGCGACACATGTCTGTCAAACAATGCATACGTTTGAATATTGACTTGCAAAGTGCCCATGCAACGCCAGTCTGCATCGCGCTTTTCCAATACATCATCCTTACTGACTGGAACCAGGTTTGGCTCAGGATCTGTATTACCAATCTTACTTAACTGCACACGACTCGGCTAGTTCTCTGCATGGCTAGCTGCCCTGTGATCCTCTCACATGTCAATAAAGTTGGCTGAACCTCGAGCTGTGCCTTTGTCTTTCTTGAGAAACAGTACAGGCTTTAAGTTTTAGTTGTGCTTTGGTTTCACAGGCTCAGCAAAGTGAAAGACGGACTGGCTTTGCACAGAGTTTGGCATTATCAGCGCAGGCCGTACAGCTGAGCTTTATTCAGTGTTGTTATTAATTCTGGGAGAAAGCAGCTCTGATACTGAGCTTTAAAGATCAGGAAAACATATTTGTCACAGGTGTTAAAAACAACCTAGTTCTTTAACGAAGTGTTTTGAACACTGAGGTCTCAGTTAACATCTCCCAATATGTCTCCATATTTAGATTCAACACGATCCTAGTTTTGCTTTGGAATTCTAACGTGAGGATCTAGCACATTGGAATCAAAATCTATTTATTTGTCTAGTCAAAGTCACATAGCACCTCTGACATGTGTCTTTTTCCTACAGATGTTATCTGTGATACAGTTTTACTCGACACTGCATTTAAATGCTTTTTGAGTTTATTTTTTCTTTGGTTTGACAAAAAAAATGACCCAATGATGGCAATAAAAAGTAGACTTTTTACATTGTTGACCGTTCACCATGGCAGTTGATGATAAACAACACTGTGTGTGTGTCAGTGTGAGGCCATGGGGTCATGAATAGTGTCAGCATATGCAGCTAAGAGTGAGACTGTGCAGGGGAAGATGTGCAAAAAAAGAATGTCCCAATATCATTAGGTTACATAAATAGAATGAATTCAATGGTAATCAGTAAATGTACGGCTGAGATGTCTTCCTCGGACAACAGGATAGGATGCACGACAGAAAAATCTAAATTCCCATCAATAAAGCTGCTGTTTGTTACAGTAATTTTTTTTTATCCGGACGTTTTTTGCCTGGCATTGCCCCCAAATTTGCAATGATTTAAAGCTGAAAAATTCAATCTTTCACCACATATTCACTTGGTAATTTTACAGCTAATTTAATTAATTATTAACCCAAACCGAGGATGTCTCCCAACACCATCACATCATTTAAGAATATCGACAGAGAAATGGCTGCTTTTTCTTAATGACCGTAAATAGTATGATTAATTCCAAGCAAAATTAATTAGCAATGGAGGAGTTGCTGGCAGGTCATAGACTAAGCTGGCAAAGAGACTGCTGTATCTGTGCATGTGTGTGTGTGTGTGTGTGTGTGTGTGTGTGTGTGTGTGTGTGTGT
>JABUIW010000056.1:4284393-4375335 GCA_013363375.1 Menidia beryllina
TGTGTGTGTGTGTGTGTGTGTGTGTGTGTGTGTGTGTGTGTGTGTGTGTGTGTGTGTGTGTGTGTGTGTGTGTGTGTGTGTGTGTGTCCCTGCTGTGGTGTGAGGAACATTTCTCAAACGATGACCCAGTTCTGTTATCAAACTACATCAAATGGGATTTTTTTTTGTCTCTGCTGAGAGGCAGACAGAATTGAGTTTAACTGGCAGTGCATCAAACCAGCCGTACAGTTCATGAAATTGCTGATTTGGATGCTTAGGATGTGGTGCTCCCAACACAGCTCTCAAAGAACATGGAGTGTTTCTTTCTGAAAGGCTCTTCCTTTCCCTCAAACAGTAATTCCTTCATAAATTATTTTCACTTCCATTTCATGCCACATCCACTAACAAAACAAAGCACTGAAATGTTTAGTCTGGAGCCACACATTTAAACCATGCTCATAAAAGTGCCCTGCCTTGAACGTGCCACGTCAGCACCAGAAAATTGGACAAGATAGCTCCTTAAAGGTGTGACTTGTCACACTGTCATTTACGGTTGTATTGTATTCACACTCCTTTACATCTTGTGAAAACCAGCAGCAGCCGCTGTACAGACTCAGCAGGAGAAAATTATCTGGGCTCAACAATGGGAAGTTATTTTCAGTAAAAATACAACAGTAATGCAAATTCTGGGTGAACATCCACACTCAAAATAGCTTGACTATACAGCCAAGCAAAAAAGGAAGGCACCATCGGGCAGAGTTAAGCTTTCTGATTATTGCTGACTAACCTTGTGGACCCGTGCATCAAACATAAAATACTAATCCCTCACCTCCTCTAAGTCTGTCAGATAGGATATTAATATACAAATCTGTGTACTGTATGCACTGTGAAACTATCCCTGTTTACCATGTGCAAAAAGCAGAGAGTATTTAGATGCAGACACCTCACATGGCAGAGATTTATTAAGTACACATGTGTGCTGAGTTGATATCTGGTGTCTCAGCTTTGCTCTCATCATTTACTGCAGTAATGCAAAACCTCAGCAAAGCAGACCCAGGGGGTGACAAGAATAAACATTCAGAGAGGATGTAAAGCCTACAGTTTGATTAGGAACCATATTTACCAAATAAAAAGTGAGCAAACGCATTGCCGTTGGGTCAAATGAGAATAAACTTCCACATTAAGTTTTTCTAAATGTAAAGCATACACCGGATGTACAACATGAAAATGTGTGTGAGGCAGAAATGATTGCTGTTCCACATTTGAGACATTTCCTTATTCCAGCGAAGGGGATGAAAGCCAGCAGCTATTGTGTTCACTACATTTGATTAAGCAGAAAAAGATGCTCATCCGTGCCATCAGTAATGTGAGAGATGCGTTTGTCGATTTGTCCATACTTTCCTTCCACTTTAACGCCGTGCAGTCCCTCTAATCTCAGAACTCAGAGCATGCTCAGATGAGATATCACATATTACTCACACCGCCTTTAAGTGCTTCAAATATCATGATTGCCACTGATTTTGGAATTGGAATTACTTCAAACTGTGAACTGATCATTTTTATGATGGTCTGCCACACATTTGTAGTCATGGCAATATCAAAAAGTCAAATGAAATTATTCTAAATTCACTAGAGTGGCTGATTTTTCAAATGGCAACATGTTCATGCAGAGCTTTAAACACTACACAGTTCATCCAACTCTACAGCACAAAGAAAAAAACGTTTTGTCTCGAACTAAGGGCAAAAAATGATGTAACAATCAAATCATGGAACCTGACATTTAAAAACGGTGTTCCATGCCAGCTCTCCTCAGTGTCCACAGGTTGCACTCATGTTTACATTCTTACAGTCTCCCACCAACTGGACCATTAAAGATGAAGAGGGTACACAGAAACGGCATGTTTAATGCATGGGCTCATCTCCTGCCGCAGAGGCGGCCTCGTGTCTCTCAGGATGCTGCTTGCACAAACACACTTTCAGATGCAAAAAGAAGAATCACTTGGTCCGAAGGTAACAGATGGCGTGTTGAGTTTTAAGGCTTCACAAGTCAGCACACCACTTCCTCTGATTTGCTCTTTGAAGTCGAACAGGACAGAGAGCTTTCGGCCTGGGGGTGACACATGAAAGCTGCACATGAGACCTATTGGAGAAGAGTAGATTTGGGTACTCACACATGCTGTTGTGTTTTTTACTCCACTGCGTATGTATCCCAGGTGATGCCCGGTGTAATTCGGTGTTTATTATTGATGAGGAGCATGTGACACGTAAACCACCATCCCTGTACGGAATTGCCTGAGTGTCATTAAAAGAATAGTCTGAGTAGTAAAAACCTTTATGAATGGGTCTTACTTTGTATAGAAACATGCTCTACTGATCTGACACTATTCGTGAGCATGCTGAATGCTCTCGCTTTGCCCTGAATATGACAGAAGTAGCTTAAAAGTTATTATTGGGAAATCAAATTACTGAAATGTCTTTGAGGAGTTGTTGGTGAAATCTTCTATTTGTACTACAATGAGAAATCTGACTTCCGCCTATTATGAATCAGTAAAAAGCGTACTTATAAATTTACCAAAACCTTGACAAACATTTTCTTAATCATTATGAATACTGATGTTAGTAAAATTGTGCCACATCTCGCAACATCCACTCCACACCTGCCCACAGCAGATTAAACCCCTCAGCACTTCACCCGGCAGCCTTTAATCAGCTTCATCTTCTACTCATCATAATGTGACTTTGACGTGATTGTTGGCCTCTTCATGTTTGAAAGAGAACATCTCAAAGAGTCAAACAGCACAATTAGCAGTTATGGATGTGAGGGTGCAGCTCTTAGCTGCAAAGGACCGGATTGAATGTGTTTACAGCTTGAATATTACCCGTTTCTTTTTTTTAAAGGAGTTTGTTTGCTTGTTGTTGTTCCAACTTGTTCTTGTTATTGACTGCAGGCCCTGAGGTGATGTATGTCCACATTAGGCTGCAACTCTGCGTTAGTTATGCAGTCAAAGTAGAGTTTCCATCCCCCTAATCACTGAGTAAACACAACACACTGACATTTAGGTACCCCCGTTTGTCAGATATTGCGTGGTATGATTTACATATCTTCAAACAACACTCAGATGGTGTTGTTCATAGGAGCAAACAGATTTATAATAGTTTTTCTTCTTTTAATTTTAAATAGTATTTTCTCCCAAATCTGTAAGGTTCAACTTAGCAGTAAAATAGTTCTGATTCATGTTTTTGTTCTTTATCGAACTAAAGTGAAGATTCCTGTTTTTTGTTCTAAAGCAGCGAGGCACTAAAGAAGCTTTATTTTGTGTCCTGTTATAGTGTTGTCTCAGCTGGACAGCTCCATGTGAGAGAGGTTCTCTTTCTGCTCCACATCCCAACCCATTCCCTTCAAGGTTTTCCAAATCCAGCATGCTGAAATCTTAAAAACACATTTCAAAATCCATTAAGTGGCTAAAAAAAGGATTTGAAAAACAGAGGGTCAGGCTCTCTCTCCATCCCTCTCTGCTCTTTCCCCACAGAGTGTGTTTATGGTTCTGAAAGCACGCATTTGTATGTTGCTCTGCATCCGCCTTTGTCTCAGCGTATAGAAGCACGCAGCTGGAAATTTTACACAGTGGATTGTCTTCCTTCCTTTGGTTCACTTCAGTTGATCCTTCAGTTTATCGTGATACTCCCAAAGAGCCAAATACAATCTTCAGTCCTGCATCAAAATTTAAACTCAATCATTTATTTACTGAAATTAGTATGTTAGCAAGAGGACTTGAAGGGATGCAAGAATTTTAAAAAAGAGGCGCATCCACGTTTCACTGTGTGCTTTGAACCAAAGCCCAAGTCAGCATCTCTGCTGTCTCAGGACTAAAGATGAAAATGGGCATTCTATTCCATTTCATCAGAGAATCAGCAGGACTGGGGAAAGAGTGAGTTGTATGTTGCCTGATGTGTTTTTTAAAAAAAAGTGTATTCTTTTGGCAATGATGACAGAAAGGGGAATTAATACAGTAGTAATACAGGAGGATTAGGCAAATACAACTGTTAAAATGCAGTTAAACTGATTTTTTTTAATAAAATCCCATTAAAAACCTTCATATGTCCCTGATCCACTCCAAAAATACTATCCCAAATATCATTGTTTTTATTTCTACAATTCAAAGGATCCTTTATTTTTCTATTGCCTATGTAGGTGCCAACGATTCAAAAGAATGGTCTTAAAGTCTCCTGGTTTGGTCAGAATGCTCTTCCTCCTCTGATCAATGCTGGTTGCTTCACATTTGGCATCAAGTCAGGCTGTTCTTCTTACGCACTGTGCCATGTGACTTTTCACCTCAGGAACACATCAGCCAGGTTTGAGCATTTTCCCCAGATTGTCTCAGAAATGTAAGATGTGCCTGGATGCCTTTGTTCGTCTCCCTCTCGGTAGCACGTTTCTTAGCATGTGATTGATCTGGTGTGCTGCCCTCTGTCATCAAAATGATTATGTTTGTTGATGTATGATGTCCTCTCCCTGAACCTCAGCTTCACACATCTGTCCCTGAGCTTCTGACTTTTTTTTCAACTGAAGCTTCTCCTCAAAAAATTGTTGCAAGAGTGATGTACAGAGAGTACATTACACTAAATGTTGTCTGGATTCTCCTTTTATTTGATCATATTTATTTTACATCCTCTGCCAAAGAAGAAGTGGTAGTATTGATAATCTCACCACGTAGCAATTGAAAATTAAATGTATTTTATATTTTACTCAGTTGCTGATTGATTCACCACCTGACTGCTCTCTATTGAACGGAGCTTCCAGTTCACTTCTGTAGCAGCAGGGTTTCATTTTGCTCCATTTGCTACAATGCTCGCCCTGACCTGAAGCTGTGGTTGTATTTTCCAAATCCTCCCTGATTGCTGCATTCACACCACTCAAACTGCCTATTTTTAGACCAAGATTAAGATGTCAAACCAAACTGGTCACAGAGACGGAGCTGCAGACACTCTAGAAATTGAACTGCCATCAAAACTGCATCAAAAATGCTTTAAATTGTATACGCATCTACACGATTATAGAAAAAAATATCAGTAAGAACCTCTAGCTAGTTTTTGAAGACATATTTTTCCGTACGACGAAAACTGACAGCTATTATATGGTAATAATCTTGGCTGAGCTAAAAGTGTAGCTGAGCATAATTTCACCACAAATACAATTAGGAGCAGAAGCTGCACGGTGTGTTTTTTCCCATGTAAGTGAGAGAAGAGAACAGAAAAGTGGTGACACTAGACTGTGGTTGGCCAAAATGTGACCAGAAAGCTCGTGTCCGTAGCTTCTAAAAATCCAAGAGATGACAGTGTTCAAAAGGTTCTTTTTAAGAACAGCAGCTGGCCACTGGGGCTTATTTGTGTATATTTGTTGCAAGATTGTTAAGCTGTCTCTCTTCAGGGTTGAATGGGATTGATTTAAAGTCATAATGCACTGAGAAGTGTCCAGATATCCGTAAAACTCTGGTGTGGTGGTTAGCACCATCGCCTTCTGTGGAGAAGGTCCAGGGGAAACCAGGAGTGTGTGTGTGTGTGATCGTTTGTCTTGTGAGTCTTTGTGTGGACCGTCCAGGGTGTACCCCGCCTCCCGCCAATTGACCACTGGGTTAGGCTCCAGTCCCCCCACGACCCCATTTGGGAATAAAGGGTTACGAAAATGGATGGATGGAAGATGTGGCTCAGGCTGTGTTGGATTTGAAAGGACAGTCTGTCTGACTGATCTGTATCAAAGAGTGCTGGTAATCCTTCTTTCAATCATCAAACGTGAAAAATGGAATTGAAGCTCTGGAAGCCGACCAGCATGCTTTCTAATGGAATTATATGCCTGCATCTAGGAACTAGAGTAATTAGGTAACAGGGTGAGGTGAACATGTGAGGGAATAGACACTAAAAATATCTGAGATAGATAAGAGAGATTAAGAGAGGAGGATTAGGCTCCTGTTCCATGTATGGAACTGTATTCATTTGACATTTATGAGCACTGATCGAACCAAAAAAGACATCTCGTCCCTCACAGAAACAGCTAGAGTAACAACAATTTAGTAAATGAGAGATAAAGAAGGCAGCATGCAGAGAGACGGCCATCATACTGACAAGAATGGGGTAATTCGTCCTGTTTAATTTTTTGGTGTTTAAATATAGTCTCCTTTTAATCACTTTCATCTCCACATTTCAAATTGTTATTGAAGATCTTCTGAACTCTCGAGCATGCTCCACGTGCATTTCGTGGATTGAGGGCCAAATGTAATAAAGACCGTGGCTCATATTCCTCTAATCCCATTACGACTCACGCTTCAGGAAATAGGACCGCCTCGTGGTAATGAAGAAATACATTAATGGTGCTGAAAAAATGGCTTTGGCGCACACAGATGGTTTTTTCTCCTCCAGTAAACACTGCCATCTTCCTACAGTTCTCACATTCATTTATTTGGACGTTTTGTCATTGGCAATCTGTTTAATAACGACCGAAATCGAATGTTTAGATAAAGTAAAGCGTCTATGAAGATGCTGAGCATGAGAAAGATATCAGGATATTAAAGTGAGCAGATGCCCCGTCAGCCTTTTTTCCGTCGCTCAAGGCCTTTAAAACCCAGAAAGGTTCTCCAAACGAGCCCTTATAAGCTTTTGTTGCCTGTTGTTTATGCATGGAAGTAAGGCAGCCAGAAAAATACACTACACAGACTGAAACCACAAAGAACTGTGCCAGGGAATGGAAGCTGGCATCTCTAAGACGAATGGGAGTGTGAAAAAAAATCAAATTTTGCATTACCATTATATTATATATTTCTTTATGTTGTCAGTAGACTGCTTTCAGTTAAGTAATTTTCCAATAAATTATCATTTGAAATTATTTGAAAGGCTCACAGCAGCCCACACCTTCCTCACTGTGCATCAATGAAGGAATTATCCATCCGTATAAAAAAGAAAGTGCTTCATTGGATTATCAGTGTTATGAAAAAGGTTTGACCAAGGACAAACTTGGAGACAAACATCACTTGGAGACATCTACAGAAATGAGTGAAGTGTGTGTTACAGATATGAGGCTGCCCCTCCCGGCTGCTGCTGCAGGTACACACATGTACTCGCTGTATGAAATGGAAATGAAAGTGTTGACTTACTGCAGTCTAAGTAATAATAGAACAGGTCTGTGAGAAGCACAGGTTTGATGTGAACAAAAGTAGTTGTGTGAAGTTTTTTAAGTTGTATTTGAGGCTAACAAAATAAATGACATGAAGAACCTATTAAGAGATAACTATCCTTACATCAGTGCATTCTGAGCTCAACTGTAGCCTCCAAATGCTTCATCCAAAAGTCACAGCTGGCTTAGCCAACACACTGCATGTCATTCTCTGCTTCCAGTCACTTGTACACACAGCCCATAGACGCACAGGTTTAATTATTTGTAACACAAAGGGAGCATTACTCACATAATTGATGAAGAATTGTATCCCGATAGCATAATCAGTCAATTTTGGCAGATAATCTTTAAAAATAGCAAAGAATGCAAAGGCTTTTCTTCCTCTCACTGTTAGTATAGCGGGGACATTACCTAGGAGTCGAATTTACCAGGACTGGTCCCTGTGCACCATGAGCAGATGTGTGTGAATTAAACATGAACATCCCGGTCCAAAATAACAAGTGCAAACAATCTGCATGCTGTGGAAACTTTACCGAGACTGAGAGGTGAGCATTATATCCATGTTTTCACAAGTACTGCTGGAACTTCTTTCTACAGAGTGGAACATGCGTTGCCAACATTTTGTTTCTATAGTACACAAAAAGCTTCAAGTTTTTGATGCAGGAGCAAAGACATTTAGCTGTGTTCAATAGGACGGCGAACATGATACTTAGCCCTGTTAACATGTACAGATCGCATCTTTGCTTTGCAGTTGTTTTGTTGGTTAGCTGCCGTGCACGACAGTAGCTGAAAAATCAACGGAAGCCTATGAACATATCAGCTCTCCTCACTGGATGCAATTGAAGTCACTACCGTCCTGCCTGTCTAAAATGATCAGTATCCTTTTATACTACATTTAGTGCTCTGCTGCCACCTGTTGGAGTGCTGTAAACATTCACTTATGTTTTCCTCTAGTCATACAGCATATTAATGCTATAAAGAAAAAAAAAGCTGTCCTCTCATACTTATTTCCTGTATAAATTATGCTGCCTTTAAAACATACTGCTTTGAGATCTTAGGACAGCCTGTAGTGCTCCCCTGCTACATCTTTTTTTCATCTCAATTAATCAAAGTACTTTACATGGCAAATTCACTCATTCTCATCCCTTTCTTCACAAAAGTAAGGACACAATTTGACAATTTTATCCAGATTTATTAACAACAAAAAGTTGAACCTGCCAGACTTAATACTCGTTTCATTTCTTTGCAGTCTCCTCTTCCTTTGACAAGTTCTTGATAATCTCTTCTTTCTTGGCCAAAAGACGCTCCTCTCTGCGTTTACGGGCCTCCTTTGTCTTTGTACGGCGGGCCTCAGCCTGGTCACTAGACGTTGGGAGAAAAAACAAAAACAGAAGTTAATTAATTTTCCTGTCAGCGAAATATACATTTACATGAGAAAACTGGAGCAAAAACTTACGCCAGAAGCTTCTTGCGAGCCTTATCAGCCTTCAGTTTATGGATGTGTTCCATCAGGATGCGCTTGTTTTTGAAGACGTTACCCTTGGCCCTCAAGTAAAGACTGTGGTACCTGGAGGAAAGAAACATGTACCTCAGAGGAACTTAAAAGAAAGACGGTTTGACCAAAACCATACCTAAAGCGCACCCTAGATTTATTCATCAGTACTGAGAGCAGACATTCAAACTTACATGTGCCTGTCAATTTTCTTTGACTCCCTGTAGCGACGAAGAAGACGACGCAGGATTCTCATACGCCGCATCCATGACAACTTCTCTGGCATACGAGCATTGGCTGTACCCTTTCGTTTACCTGGGAGAGGGGGGAATCAAACAACAAATGACCTCACTTAAGTCCTATTTTCAACAACATAGTGCACTTTCTATACACAGACTACCGTTTTTTAAGTGTATATCAGCTGAATTTGTTTCCAGGATTTCTTCCACTGCAAAAGCTCACCATCTTCCATTGTGGTGTATATTAGTTACTTTTTGAGTCTACTGGGCTGCACATACTAGATGTTAAATTACACTGTTACAGTCCTAAAAGCCTTAAAAACATAAATATTCACAAGCAATGTCAGCTTCCATTTTGTGATACTATTTCTTTTGCAAAAAATACAAAAGATCTAACCATGAAGAATGATATCATCAACTGTTAAAGCAAATTCAATATTTTGTTAACGGAAAAAAAAGAAGAAAATTAGGGAAGTGCATTTTATCTATCAGTCACTCACCATATCCCATGTGACGCCCCTTGCGGCGTGCCAGCGTGTTCTTGCGGCAGCGGGCACGGGAGTGAACAGTCACAGGTTTCCTGATGATCAAACCATCCTTCACCAGTTTTCGAATTTGCTGACCTGTAGCACAAAATGATATTCAATAAAAATCAGGACAGATTACAGAACCTCATCAGACCATAAGAATTGAAGAAACTTACGGGAGTTTGCATTAGCAATCTCATTGGTTTCGTTGGGGTCCAACCACACCTTCTTCTTGCCACAGCGCAGCACACTTGATGCCAAGCGCTTCTGGAGCCTGAGCATGCTGTAAAACAAATATTTAGGTGTTAATTAACCCCTGCATTTCAGCTCTCAGCAGCAATTGAAAATTTTAAGAAAAAGTCATCACCAAGTGCAGGTAAGACGTTTATCGACCGTTTATCGACCAAAGTACTGTTATATTCTAAAAATCAAGAACAATAACTAGTCACTGGATAATTTTGAAACGCCGATGACAGAAAAAACTAAAGCCTATTTGACCACAGCTGGGTTGTCACACTGTTAAAGAAACGTATTCTTATTCATTTTCAAATGGTCGTCAATAGTTTGAGAGAAATATTGTTCTTTTGTACTAAATATGAAAGTAATTAAATCCAACTATAACATTTTATTTTCAATGTAATAGGCAAATATACAGTAAACGAATAGTCGTTTAGCAGATCAAAATGTGGTGACCCGATTGGATTTAGAGAGACGTGCTAAGCACATAATTAGCTAGGCTCAATACTTGATATAAATTCTCATCCCATATTTGATCATAATCTCTGGAGTTTCTTCGACTGACTTCTCAAACACGGATAAATATTGAGTGCCAGCTGGTGTACGGATAAGTAACTGCGTTGTATGTAACATGTTGTGGCATGACTTGGTTAGCATAGTTAGCTCACCAACACAGGCCCAACAAACAATTCTAACGTAAATACGTACCTTTAGTGAGAACAGACCAAAGCCTGAGTTTCCTTTGCAGCTCAAAAATCTTAAGTCAAATATACTTTGAAGTTGCTAAACAGGATAAATACGTACGATTAAGTCTTAAATGCCGAGCTTACCTCATGGCTGCCGTTGAGTTGATAGACACGAAGGAAATAGACTGAACGAGTCGTTACCATTTTAGCAATAGATGTGAGCCTGCCAAATGTGGCTGCTTGACCAAATTCACAAATGTATCCATACACTTAGGGTGCCACACAAGGACAAAAAAATGTGAGTTTAGATATAACTGCTTGATACTATACGCATATAAAGGTAGTTGAGCTTTATGGAAAAAAATTAAAAAACTGAGCCCACGGACTGATAACCCACCCCAGTGTAATGGTACGGTCCAAACAAAAAAAAAAAAAAAAAAAAGAAAAGAAGAAGAAAAAAGAAATGCACACATCCAGCCACCAGATAGCGCTGTATTTTATGTTTTAATGTTCAATTTTGAATGGACGTTTGCTTTAATTTCTTATAAAAGCAGAAACAGATATAAAGTGGCAACATTACAATTAAATGTTATAACTTTCCAGTTGCCTCGTGACTTTTATAAGGGGTAAGCGTCTTTTGCATCAATATTCTAACATCCGTCTGTCTGTTTCATGTTCCCCTTAATCTGGGTTGACTATTTTCTGATATTGGAGCCTATCCCAGTATTTAATGGGCGAGAGGCAGGGAACAGACTGGACGGTCCGCCAGTCCATCGCAGGTACATGGAACAGCATCTCAATATTATGTATTCTGTCTATGGTTCGCCCCCAGAGGTCAAACAGACTCCACGCTGACCTCTCCTGGTGGCTAGCCGAACAGCACGACCGGCAGAGGATTGCTGTAACTAACTGCGAGTGGTACTCCGTCTTGTCACACATCTATCCTCTGTCAAAGCTGGGCTGGCCGCTCTTTAGAGGAGAGTAGACCTTGGGCGCGGACAGTCTAGGTTCTGAAATATCCAGCAGCTCCACCGTTTGTTTGGTCGACGAGCTACTTACTTTTTGAGATATGAGTCAGCGCGAAACAAATTTCGAGGTAAGTGATATTTCTTCCTCGCGAGCCGGGCTAGCTAACGCGGATGCTAGCAGCTACAGTCTAAGTGTTTCAGTAAGTGTGGCCAATGCGGCTCGTGTACAGTCGTAGCTAAAATAACCGAGCGTACCCCTGTACCCCGGTCTCACACCCTGCATAGTCGTGCTTGTTTAGACACCGCATTAGGGTTCTTTTTTTTTTTCGTAGTACGAGTTGACATTGTGCAGTAAACTGTACGTTGACATTGAGATGTAAAGGAGCCTTCGCATCTTAATGGGATCTCACATCTTGCCCCACTGACATATATACAGTACACCACAAGCCTTCCATTAAGGTATTTCGTTTGCGAAAGGCTGAAACGGTTCCTTTGTGAGTCCCTTAAGCCTTAGATTTGTTACATGCGGCTCAGCGGCATGCTTTGCAGACAGTCCCAGACGCTGATGCTTACTCCCAGATGCTTACTGTAATAACTCTGCACAAACGGCATTTATACCCGCGTTAGAGATATTATGAGCGGCTTTGACTAAAAACAAAACGGTGCTCCTGTGTTGTGAAGCTGGACAACAATCCCCCTGGCGTGTGCCATTGTTGTCTGCTGTACCGGTTATCTATCTGCACTGGCCATCTGTCACAAAGACTTCTCCTGTTTGACCTGGTTATTGCAGACAGCTCGAAAAGTGGGAGACGGATTAACCCAGTCGCCTATGCACGCTCAGTCTGTGGGCGTATTTAAATGACAAAATAGTCAACATTAACAATTATTTATTGGAATTGTATTGCGTGTCATATTATCAATATTTCTCAATCTTTCTTCTTTTAGTTTAAAGTGTGACACTAGAAATACAATTCAGTTTAATTGGTACCAAAGGTGGAAAAGTAAATATAATCTTTAAAAAAGAACTTTCCATGCTGTCTCATCAGGGTTCTCACATTGAAACTGTATTCAGGCCATCCTCACCTGTTACCTAATCCCACCACCTCCTCGCTCTTCAGCTTCTCTGGTTTGCTTCCCAAAAAGTCACCCCATTAGCTGGAGTACTCCCGGTCAATGACCCCTCTCAAAATCCTGTTTCGTTCATCTGTGTGGAGATCAACTACTACAACCTAAGCATTGCGCAAAGATGATTG
The DNA here is from genome assembly GCA_013363375.1 of Menidia beryllina. Lineage (NCBI taxonomy): Eukaryota > Metazoa > Chordata > Actinopteri > Atheriniformes > Atherinopsidae > Menidia > Menidia beryllina. The sequence continues at coordinate 4,296,940 of JABUIW010000056.1, forward strand.
TTCAGAGTGTAGTTAATCCATCGCTGGAGCTGATAAAACCGGGACATCTTTGCCAATAGGTCAGCATTTTCTGTCTGATATCTCTCTCTCTGATTATTCTTAGACAGCCAGAGCCACAGTGTCCCACCAAGTCATCTGCTGTATGATGTTCAGTGGCAAACCATTTATTCATACAGTGACTCACTCATTCTTATTTCCAAAGTCACATGTTTTATATTCCCTTTAAATAAATTGATGTAGCATTGTTTTAAACATGTCATAGTGATAACCATAGAATCATCATAAAACCTTGCTACTTTACTCTTCCCATGTTGTCCTGCCAATTAAATACCAGGTGTCTTCATTTTAAATTAAAATTGAATCAAACATTAAATACCAGGTGTCTTAATTTTAAATGAAAATTGAATCAAGCATTTGATTTCTGGCGCTTTCTGAATACCATCTTTAAAAGTCCAAACTTTGAGTCATATCACTGATCATATTGGAGCTCGGCCTTCTTTGGAGCTGCTTTCTGATAATTGTCTACACGCATCCTACATTTGAAAAAACAAAACACGCTATCTGCCTTTGTCAGGAACAACCTGGATGTTGGTTCAGCATATGCTCTGTGTCTGACTTGATTGACTTGATGATGTGGTAGTTTATTGGCAAACTATGTTATCTGCAGAATGATATCATCCAAAGTCGAGAATGTGCTGGATCTGGTCCGTTCTACAGACAAACATCTGCCACTATCACTAATGGACTGGAACATAAAGCCAAGTCCACATATGATGCAATTTTAATGTTTTAGATGAATTGAGGTACAGATTACATTATACCTATCAGCACATGCAGCTTGCCTTTGATAAATGACCATTTTTACAATGACAGAAGCCTGCGTCTTCTGAAAAGCATACAAATAATAATATTTCACTTTAACAGAAGCTGTTGTTACTGTGTAGACGCTTGAGTGTTTTTTTTTAAGAGGAAGTCTTTGCCCTCATTTATACAGTTTTTCTTTTTTTTTAGAATTTAGGAAGTAAACCTTTTCTCAAGTGAATTCTTAGATATGCAAAGTGGGCATGAAGCAGAGCAAAAGCACATCCAGTATGAATGGTAGTTGTGCAATAGAATTTTCTTTGAATATTTTGTGCCCCATTTTTGGCACAATGTATCCAAAAGGTGTCAGGTTAATGCAACCTTTAGGACAAACAACAACAAAAAGTGCCAAATCCATCCAGAGTTACAAGCGATGTACGCAAGATATATTGTATTAAGCATCTAATTGTAGCATAATTCCTTATTTAGGACATTCTTGTTTTTAACAGTTAAATGAGCAAAAAGAATGAGCAGGGACAGCAGCGGGAGTTCATTAGGTGTTGGACGTCCCTTTTAATTTTCATTAAGCATTTCTCTCTGGCTAAGATGATGGTACGGTGGTCTCACATTGTGATTATATGAGACTTTTGTGTCCTTCCAGCTTTCCTGCAGCCGGTTTCTGTGATCAGGTGGGAGAGGGAGGGTGGCAGAAACATGGAGCTGTCAGACGGTTTGTTGCTGCCTGTCAACAATGGGGAGCAGTGGTATAATCGCTGGAAGCATCCTAATGAAGACTTGGTAAGTCAGCCACGTAAAAGGATCCCTACAGAAAAGTAGGATAAGCGGTCCGCACATTTTCAGATCAAAGTTGGTAAATGTTGTCTTTGCGAGCGAGCGAGTGTTCCTTTGAACGGTTGTCCTTTCATCCTAATTGAGTTTTGTGGTGCTTGCGTTTGCAGGACCGCAGCACCAGCCCTTCCGTCTTGCGCTCTGTTGCCAGCACGTGGAAGGAGGGCCTGCTGAACAGAAAGAGGCCCTTTGTGGGCAGATGCTGTCACTCCTGTACACCTCAGAGCTGGGTAAAGTTACTCTACAGATGATCCCTAACCTGAGCTGATCAGATGAACTCTCAACAGTTACAGCTGCTCTGGTGTGGAAATTAAAATGAACAAGATGACAACTATGCAGTTTTAAGCAAAAAAAAATTCATTATGTTTGAATCATTTCAAGAATTTTTCCAGCCTTTTCAGAGTTTTTATGTGCGAAATCTAATGTGTCTTCAGAAATGAGTGAGCTTTGAGTGAAAACTCAAGGTTATGGGTTGGAAAATGTAAAAAGGATAAATAAAAAAGCTTACGGTTGTCCAAAACTTTGGATTAGTGATCCATTAGTTCATGTCAGTGATTGAAGTGTTCTACCTTTTGTTGGAATACATTTTTTTTGCTGCAGGATCAACTATTCAACCCCAGCATTCCATCTTTGGGACTCCGCAATGTCATCTACATCAATGAGACCCACACCAGGTAAACAAAACTAAAGCTACTTCCTCTAGTAATATTTCATATCCCTTTTATTGTACTTTACTCTCACCAGTCCCTCATCCCTCAGAAAGAGGAAGACTTTCGACTTTTGAAACTATATAGTCAGGTTAAGGCCAGTGCCGGTCTTCTTTAGAGCCCATTGTATAATGAATGACTTTAAATCAAAAGGGCTGATCTTTGAAGCAGTGGAAAGGCACTGTAGCAGGGTGAATAATTTAAAGTGTTTGTTAGTGGACACCACACACATGCAAACAATATCTGACTCCGGTGAGCAAAACTGTGCAAGGTGCCTTAATATCTTCAACTGAAACTAGATAAACTCCCCCTGATGTAAATCAAGAATGAGTTAATCTTGTTTACTTATTTTCTAAGTTCAAGGAAATTTAGCTGTTTGTACATATTTTATTTTTTTCCCCTATTTTAATCAGTGTTATATTAGCATGGCGACAAACATCCTGGCTCTAGATAGATTGCAGTCTGTTTGTATGTACATAGGTATAGTTTGTTTTGGCTTTGCACAGTTTGTACAATTTCAGCTAAGTGGAACAAAGCAGAGATTATACCAAGGGTGGATGACGGATACATCAGCTTTAAGAACTTGCCAAGAAAAGCCTGTAAGGTTGACATTCATTTGAATAATCAATTTAACCCAGCTTTTCATGTTCTGGTTGTTGTTTTTGCGGCAGAGAGAGACTGTGCTCACATGTTTTTGTCCCTAAAGCTGAATGTTGCCCGAAGGCTTTATGTTCTTTGTTTGAGTTATTGGTTGCCATAGGTCCATATGTGTGTCTATTTTACCTCCTGCAGACAGCGGGGCTGGTTGGCACGCAGGCTAAGTTATGTGCTGTTTGTCACGGAAAGAGATGTCCACAAGGACATGTTCACCAGGAACGTGGTGGACAATGTGCTCAACAACAGCAGGTACGAGTTTCCATGACATTTAAAGAGACACTTGATATCTAAGAAGAGTTAAAACTCAACCCCACTCCTTTGCAGTTTGGCAGTGTGTTTTAAAGTAATACCAAGACATTTAGAAATGATAGCTGAAGGAAAAGAGTATAAAAAGGGACAACAGAGAAAGACACATCTTCCAAATGTTTCCACCGACAGTACACAGAATTCTATTTGTACTGTGATTTTGTTGATTGTAGGGTAGAGGCAGCTATTTTAAAGGTGGCCACAGATTCGGAAGCGGACGGCAGCAAGCGGGCCCAGGAGCACAAGGCTGTCAGTAAGGTGAAGCAGAAAGCCAGGGCCTTCCTGCAGGAGATGGTGGCCAACATTTCACCAGCCTTTATCAGGTGTTTACTCCTGCTTCTTCATCTAGTTTTGGAGATTTTTTTTTCAAATGCAATAAGATTTATTTAGTTGTTAGTTTTTATATTTTCATCTTTATTTTTTGTCGCGTCTAGGCTGACTGGATGGGTGCTCCTGAGACTATTCAATGGTTTCTTCTGGAGCATCCAGATCCACAAAGGACAACTGGAAATGGTCAAGAAAGCAGCCACAGAGGTCAGCAGCAACTGCACAGATAATACAATGGTTATTAAACCTTCACATGATGAACTCGGACACTAAAAGGCCACAATATGTTAATGTAAATAAAGTCCTCTTTACAATCTACTGTGCATGGTAAATGTTCATTATATTAATTGTAAATAGATTTAAATTAAAAGGCAGATTGTCTTGTGTTAAAATAGAAAACTTGTAGCTTTATTAAGTTTATAAAGAAATAATCTCAGTGTTATCTTTACAGCAAAATGTGCCCATGGTCTTCCTTCCTGTTCACAAGTCGCACATCGACTATCTGCTCATCACACTGATTCTCTTCTGTCATAACATCAAAGCCCCACACATCGCTGCTGGAAACAACCTCAGCATCCCTATTCTCAGGTAAACAGCTGTGAAGCTTTGGGTAAAGTTTAGTCCAAATAAAAGCCGTTTTTTTGTTTTCTGAAGCAAAGAAGAACAACCTTGAGTTGCGTTTCAGATTCGTACATTGATCCTCTACTTACAATAGGCACCCGCTAAAGGGTCATCCCAAACACTCTCTTTTCTTTGATCACTGGATTTTATGACCTGTGTCGACATATTATAGGAGGAGATATAAGGACTACAGACAACAAAATCAATTTGAGAAAATTCATGAAAGTGATCACAGTTCCCTTCTAGAGGAATTAATAACAATACCACAACAGCTTTCTAGTGACGTGGCTAATCTTTGTTAACATATATATATATATACATATATACATATATATATGAATATTCTGAGTCTCACAGTAAGGGACAAGATTTTCTTTTTAATACTAGCCAAAAAAACCTGAACCTGTTGCTAAATAGTTTTTTGCTGTTTTCGTTTGATTTTATCAGATTTTTTTAGATGTTAATGTTTTCAAATAGATTCAAAGGTGTGATGAAAGTTTAGTTTGAAAGCCAGTTAAAGCATTCGTTTTTCTTTTTTTCAGCACTTTGATTAGAAAACTTGGGGGATTCTTCATACGGCGGAAAATGGAAGAGACAGGGGATGGGAAGAAAGACATTTTGTACAGATCACTCCTGCATGCAGTAAGTCTGTTTGTATTTTGACAGCAGGAACTTGTTGGTTTCATGCCTCGCTGCTCTCTTTCAGAGACATGAGAGTTAAAAGCTCTCTTTGTAGCGTGGCCATATTTTCCCTGTCACTGCTTGTATTGCAGACTGAGTGAGAATTATTATATTTGTAGCATTTTGGAAGTGTTTTGGCATCACCATATTTCTGTCATCTTTCCAGCCAACCAAATATAATAATAATGTAATTAAAAAACCTTATCCTTAGAGATTGGACATCATTGTTAAGGATAGAAACCTTAACACAGCGATTTAAGCCTTTCCTAGAGGTATGAAATGTACTGCTATTCCGATGCTTGCTCTAACCCCTTAACCTTTAGTTCAACCTGGTAACTCAGCAGGTGTCTACCAGCCTGAACATTTTTGGAAGAAAAACTTGAAGGACTACTTATGAAAATGTCATTGCTTTGACGTCAAAAGCAATGTCAAGCATGCCTGACAAGTAGAAATGTTGTAAATATGCAGCAGAATGGAAAAGCTGTGACTGGGATTGGCCTTTTACTTTGAGTCAAGGTTACAAATTACTGATAGGTTGTATCTGTTGAGAAAGTAACAAAAAACAAGCCCAGCATGCTGTGCCATCAAACACAGCATTGACATTGTATTGTATAACCATGATAAGTTCCTAGATAGACACATGGTCTGCTTCTTGAAATGGCGAGCCACCGCTCAGTTCATTTCATTGTGTGCACCAAGAATATCTTCAGTTAAACTCTGTGAAACCGAGAGCACATGTTGGTCACAACAGTTCTCCAAAGCAGACTGAGTATTTTCATTTAGAAGAAGGTAAGATTAATTCTGGCACACCTGTTTCTTCATACAACATTTTTTTAAAGTGACATGCTGCTTTAAAGCAGGGTAGTCTGGCCTTCTCATAGCTTGAACTTTGGCCCACAGTCAGCGGTCTATTTCAGGACAAAAATCCTCATCTCAAAAGTCTCATCATAGCAACAAACAGCTGTGTATATACTGCTTGGAGGATATCATTACACAGCACCTGCATGCACCCAGTTCCCTGCACAGAGTATCAGGGTCAGTTCGTTGCTTACTATCACCCACGTTCATCACAAATTCATGCTGTAAACCGCAGAATCTGCATAGCCTCTATTAATCTCCTCTGCTACGCTGTCATTAAGAGAGTTTAAATATAAAAACGTCTCACTTCCAACTCAAAATGGAACCTTTAATGAATTTATCTTCATATGAATATTTGTACCTGTTTCAATTTTTCTGCAGTACACAGAGGAATTGTTGCGGCAGCAGCAGTTTTTGGAGGTCTATCTGGAGGGTACTCGGTCCCGCAGTGGTAAGCTTTCTCCTGCGCGTGCAGGCATGCTGTCCATTGTGGTCGAAACTCTGTGGACTGGGGCCATCGGCGATGTCCTGGTGGTACCCGTTGGCATCTCCTACGACCGCATCATTGAGGGCAACTACAATAGTGAACAGCTGGTAAGCTCTTGGAGGTGGTCTTTGTGGTTTATTTAATCCTGCAATAATACAGGAAAACATAGAATTCTAAGTCATTATGTGGCTTCTGAAAATTCAAACAGGATATTTAATCAGGAAATTTGTTTTTGGCAATAATGTGTTTTTTTATTTTTTATTTTAGGCTCTGTTATCACAGATGTTTTTTATGACAAGCAGTCAGTCTAAATCCAGCATGTCCATTTCTATCTTTTAGGGCAAACCCAAAAAGAATGAAAGTTTATGGGGAATAGCATGTGGCGTGTTCAGGATGCTGCGCAAGAACTACGGTTGTGTTCGTGTTGATTTCAACCAACCCTTCTCCTTAAAGGTGACAGAATACAATAAAAATCATGTGAACTCTATATATCACAGGCAGGGGATTATTAAGACATTTCCATTTCCACAAGCAATCTAGCTTTAGAGTTTCTGACCCTGGTGTTCCTCTCCCTTTACGTGTAGGAGTACCTGGATACCCAGAGAAGCCGTCATATTCCACCACCAGTGTCTCTGGAAAACACCTTGATGCCCACTATAATTTCTGCACAGTAAGAGCAAACACACACACAGATGTGCACACACTCCTTTCTTCTCAGCTGAAGGGGTGTCTTCACGTGGCCTGCACTTCTGCACAAAGCAGCTGTCCCTCAGTCATAGATGCAACAGCCCTCATGTTTAAACTGTTTCTCCCCCCTGCTGCTTCACAGCAGTGTATGTCTGACATCTGAGCACAGCCCTTGACTTTCACTTCAAAGCTGTCCCCTCTTAATAAAACTTAAGTACAGTCACAAGGGCAGCTGCAGCCCCCCTCAGCATGTTTAGGGTTAGAACTGTCACAGTGTCCCACCGGAGGCGATTAAAATACTGTACTCATTGGTGAATAAGTGACTTCTAACTTCTATATGCCAGCTTTTCATGCTTTAAGTGAGACACGTAGATGAATTTAATATTAGAAAATAATATCAACAAAGGATGCAGCTTAAGGGCCAAACTTGCAATGATTAATTAACAATTATTAATTAATGATGATGTCTAGAAAGTTTGCAATCAACTCAGATAGTATTTGTTTACCACATAGATGTTTTGTACCTAAACTGCAATGGTGCTGATGATTGTGATCAGCCTTAATGAAATACCTGCCTTGAAAACAACTCATTGCCAGTCCATCTAAAATAGTCTTTTCTTAATTATTATGTGATAATTTATTAAATGCTTATATTCAGGTTTTGACTTTATAATGGTTGTCAGCTAGTTTTAATTTTTACTTCTTCTCATTCAAAATGTGTATGTTTTTCTGGTATATGATGTTTTACTTTATCCCTTTATTAAACATTGATCTGATTCTTATATAGAAAAAATGTACTCCAAAGAAGCTACTTAACAGTAAAAGATTGTTCATCACGTATATTAAGTCCTCCCTGAGTAGAGAGGAAAATGAATGCTCGTCCTGAGAAAAAAAGCTGGCGTTGTATTCAACAGCTGCTTGAATTATTCATATGCTATAATAAAACTGATGTTATTCTTCAAGGCCTGATGCCGAGCTGTTTGAAGGGCAAGAAGAAGAGCAAATGGACAGAGAGCTGCCGGATGAAATCTTTCGACGGCAACTTATCAACAACCTGGCTAAACATGTTCTCTTCAGTAAGGAACTCAGACACAATACAGGCAGTAGATTAGCTGCTTTCTTTATCAGAATCATTCGCAGCCTTCCCCAGAATCGAATATTATTTTTCCAGATTATTGGGGTATGCTTTTGTTCACAAATATTTTTCCCTACTTTTTTTGTTCCACTGATATGATCGCAAAAATATCCTTTTCATCCTTCACTTAAAGGTGCACCTGCTGACAAAGGAAGCACCAATGAAATACTATCCCTCATCCTCTCAGAACTAATTGAAATCCTACACAGCACAGCATCAGCCCATCCGCTTCACATCACTCAGGGTTCTTTGCCCTGGGGTAACACTCCACAAACCGGTTCTCCCCGGTTCATTCAGCTGCCTTCCCCTACTTTTTTTTCTATTTCTTTCAACCCACCCAATCACAAGGCTTACAGCTGGATGGCATGTTGTTTTGAGCCAATAGGGACGAGGGGAGGATAGGAACAGTAGAGGGGAAGAATGCAATACCGGCTTTGGTGTTCAGAAATGCTTTGCTCCTCTAAGCTTGCACTGTGCTCACGGTGGACTTCAGTAACCTTCGTCCTTATACACATTAACAATTTTTTATGTGCCTGGAGTGTTCATTAGTGTTCATTTAGTACAGTAAACTCCTTTGGGATAAATTTGACAGTTTTAACTGCAATAAAGTGAAACCTGTTTGTAGCTAACAAAAGTCCTATGTAGACAGACTCGGCACATGGTATGTTTAAACCAGTTGGGTCAGACTCCACCGTGGGTCTGGTTCCGTCAGATTTATTCCTGTTAAAACAAGTTTTCGAACTTCTGTGTCCCTAAGAGGGAGTTATTGCAACAAGATATTAGTCTATAAAGTACACAGTAATGAATATAATGCGATGCTTTGTGATTAAACCTAATGAAACAGTATTAAGCTTGCCAAGTGAACATGCCATTCAAAAGTCACTGCTTTGGTTTTGTTTTACATTTGAGAGCTACAAAAGACCTCACATTGTTATGATGAAGATAGAGAGACATTTTGCAGAACAGCCATGTGGGCACTGTGATAATGTTATCTTTCTGTAGTGCAGTTAATTTTCTCTGCACCCACAGCGGCTAATAAGTCGTCAGCTATCATGTCTACCCACATCGTGGCCTGCCTGCTGCTGTACAGACACAGACAGGTAAGTCATTTTCTGCTCATGTCTTTAGATCCAGTTTTCCTTTGTCTCTTACAAGCTGCATTAATGCACTCAGAAGTGGATGTTTTGTCTAGACTTGACTTTAGTGGTGAGGCTCTGCCCTCTGCAGGTCCACGGATGTATTGAAATTGATTGTCGTTCTAATGCAGACGAACTGGCTGTTCTGCCAATAGTAAAGCACTTTTGCGTTTGTTTATTAAAGCGTTTTGATCCAGTATTTCAGACTTGTGTTTTCCTTCTCTTCCCTCCAGGGAGTGGTGCTGTCTAAGCTTGTGGAAGACTTTTTCAACATGAAGGAGGAGATCTTGTCCCGGGATTTTGACCTGGGCTTTTCTGGTAACTCAGAAGATGTGGTCATGCGTGCCCTGCACCTCCTGGAAAACTGCATCAATGTGACCAGCAGCGCCAATCGCAATGGAGAGTTTACCATCGCCCCTAGCCAAACTGTGCCGGCACTTTTTGAGCTCAACTTCTACAGCAATGGCCTTTTTCACGTCTTCATTTCTGATGCAATGATTGGTAGGATTTTCTGAGCAGAAACCTTTAACATGATACCCACTTCAGTATGTAACTGGACTACTATTTGGTGCAAGTTAAAGGCTTAGTCTCTACCTGTGTCCTCCAACTTATGCAATTGTTTGTCTGCAGCTTGTAGCATCCTGTCACTGCAGCGAGAGCTGGTGATGGAGTCAGGTTCTGATCACCAGCCAGTGGATCCAAGCACTCTACTTCTCAGTCAGGAGAAGCTCATCCGCAAGGCCGCCAGTCTCTCCCACTTCTTTATCAATGAGGTGGCTGTAGCATCAGTAAGTCCTGCAGACATTTAGAGAGGACTTCATGTCATTTTGACCAACCCAAGACCATTTTCTCGCACTTCTTACACTCTACACACAGAGAATGTCCCCCTTTCTTTGCTATATTATGGATGTGCAGAATTCTTACAAGATAACTAACGCTTCTCATGTTTTGTTCAATGCTCCACAGCCCTGTCAGACAATTTACCAGGTTTTTCATGATGCAGTGACCCGACTGATCCAATACGGAGTCCTCTATGTGGCAGAGGTCAGTTTACAGGCTCCGGCTCTCTGGATGATCCTCATTGATGCCGTCTTGTTGCTTGTAGGCAGTGAGACTTTCTCATTGCCTAGTTGATCTGATATGTGTTTGTGGGTCAGGACGACCAAGACGAACTGAGCCCGGGCCCCGCAGAGGAACCATGGCCCAAAAAGTTCTCTGAGCCGCTTTCCTGGAGAAGTGACGAAGAGGACGAGGACAGTGATTTCGGAGAGGAGCAGAGAGATCGCTACCTGAAGGTTTTGCACCCATATACCTATCGGGAAAGATTAGCACTTTCCACCCTCTTGTCATTTTCAAGCTGTTTTGCTCTACGTGCCATCCAGTGATTGATTGTGTTGTGTTGGCCACAAATCAGGTGAGCGTGTCTCCAGAGCACCAGGAGTTCTTCGTGTTCCTTCAGCGGCTGCTCAGCCCAGTGCTGGAGGCCTACAGCGGGGCTGCCATTTTCGTGCACAGTCTGAGTCAGCCCATGTCCGAGGCAGAGTACACCCAGAGGCTCTTCAGATACCTGCTCACACGCACAGAGAGAGGAGTGGCTGCTTATGGTAATACTGCTGCAGCATTCCCTGCATGCCACACCAGAAATGACATCACAGCTCATTTGGAAGACTTACCTTCTAGATATAAACTAATTATGGGGAATGTTGTACAGGTATAATCTATTTCAACCCCCACAAAAAAATAGGTTTAAAGAACTATTAATTGATGAATACTGTCAGCAAACTGAGTTTTCTTATTTTTCAGGTGAAAGTGCAACTCATTATCTGGTTAAGAACACAGTGAGGACGTTCAAAGAGCTCGGGGTAAACGGGTTCAATTTAATGTGTAGACAGTCATTTTGTAGACTTTGTCTTGTGCACAGAGGCCTCCAGTCTGAGTTAACTTGTTCCTCTTGTGTTTATGATCTTGTAGGTTCTAAAGGAGCGAAGAGAAAACAAGGTAACGACCCTGGAGTTAAGCAGTACCTTTCTACCTCAGGCCAATCGGAACAAACTCCTGGAGTACATCTTAGGTTACACTCTGCTGTGATCGAGACATCTGTCAGACCACAGGCTCCTTCCAATTAAGGGCTTCTTCTGGTTACTTCTAAAAAAAAAAAAAAAATCCCAGGTGCTACTCTGAGGAAAGCTTTACCAGGAAGTGCCTTCATGTAACAGCCGCTATCTGTTAGCGGTTAGTCGGAGGAAAGTTGAAGCGAGTCTTCCCATTTTCTTTCCAGACTCTGCAGAAGATTAATTCCGCATCGTTCTCTGAAGGTATCTCCATGAAACGTCCTGTCTTTGAGATCATGCCAGCGAAGTCAATCTGTTTTAATGTGATCAAAATTTTAAAGTGTAAAAAAAAGAAAAAGGTTACATAAAGTAGAAACATCTTTGGAGCAATCTGAACAAAGGGAGCTGCCTTTCATATATACCAGAGAGCTGATGACATATGCATAATAAATAACTAATAAGTAATTGTAACTAACGGCTATTTTAAACTTAGACTCCTGCTTGTTTGTAAAGCTACTATAATTGCTTAGGTAAATCAGTAGAAAATGTCAAAAGATTGAATGAAAAGCTTATTTTGAGGATTGTTCCTGTACATTGGTCACAAGAACCATCCATCTCATTTATAGTGCTTGTAAAGACACGCTGGTGTCATTAGTGTATAAATATTGAACTGAACGACACCCGAGAAACAATGTGTCCCAGCAAAAGATGTATATATGTTTAAATTTCCATTAAAAAGTTAAGGTCAGCTTTTCTGTACAGTTTTTGGTTTTAGTGAAGGAAGCAGTGAGCAGCGAACTCTTTCAGCCTTTCAGAAAATATCTACTCGGTGAATTTAATACTTACATATTGTAAGAGTGTCATAGTAGAGGCCTACAATCACTTAAAAGTGAAGTGCTTTCAAACCTCTCATCTCCAAGTGCATTCAGTTACACTTTCAAATGGTCAAAAAAGACTAACTTTCTTTGTGCAACAACTCTCACTTCTCAATGAATGTTACACCACACATGATTTAAAGATACTCGGTACATCCACTGGCATTTAAATGCATTTAGCTCAGACACTTTCCAGTCACACGTTTCAGGGAAAAGCAGGTGACTGGGATGACCACTTTTTTTTCTCCTTTTTTAAGATGTTTTTAATAGTATGAATACAGTGTTCACAAGCCTTTGTAGAGCTGCTGCTGAGTGGGCTGCTCTGCTCCGATGGCTGGGCATTTGTAAGGCAGAGATGATGGGGCAGTGAAATGATCTGAACCTATCAACTCTGTGGGTCAGGCTGAGTTTTTGATAGTATCTATTGTAGTGAGGAAAGAAAAGAAACCCAGATTAAAGAGGAGCAGATAAGCCGACTGTGAAACACACTGTAGTCATCTTTATTTTTGTGGCAAAGTGATTTGTTTTATTGTTTGTTGGCTTGACTAAAATTTCATAATCACCTCACTTTCACAAAAGCTGTTGAAACGCATTTTAAAGCACCACTAAAGTAATGCCAGTCCTTTCACCGTGTGCTTTGTGTCAGATGGAATGGTAACAGAGTCTTGCTGATCATAAAAAGCAAAGTCAAGCATTAATAAAACTAAAGCGCCACTATAAAACAGAACTAAACTATAATCACACAAACGTAATCTTTACTTGTTTTGTTAGAGTGATTCAAAATCTAAATTCAAATTGGTCATGAGACTGATTGTGTTATATTCTATGTGTTGGGGTGTGAGCATGTATGTCTGATAGAAGAGGAAAGAGCGTGTTTGAAAGGGTCAGAGGCTGATGAACTCTGATCCTACTGACCGTGTGAGGAATAAAAAGAAATGTCTACAATACTGCTGGTTACGATTCACGTTTATGTGTTTTACAGGGCATACGCGCTTTGTTATTGTTTATTACAATCTGCTGTGTACAAATGAACCCTTGATTGAAGTTGTGGATTTGTGAAGGGCAACTGCAGAGAAGGGTGGAACCTGTTGATTGTGCCGATGCTGAATCTTGTCTAAATCATGTTTAAAACATGCTGGTTTTGAAAGCGTTTCTGAGCCCACAGCCCGTATGGGTTCCATCAATAAAGGAAACCTCGACCAAGATCAAACCACTATATGCACTGTTCTGCATGATTCCTCTGGCTGTCTGTAATCATTGACTCTCAAATGTGAACTCTGCTTAATCTGAGAACGGTAATTTGAATAATAGCGTGCAAATTACAGCATGTTTACCAGAAAGATAGGCGTACGTGTCAAAGATAAAAATCCTGAATGTATCTCAATCCTACCTGAAAGGTTAGTGTGATGTTGTTTAATGTTCTAAGGTACCGGTACTAATCAGATTTAGGTTTTATAACCTGCTGTTGGAGTTGTTGAGATTCTCTGGAGCTCCATTTAAAAACATCGTGCTACAGTGGTCGTGTGAATTGATGAAAGTCCCGCCTGCATCAGGGGAGCAGGTGCCTTTTTAATGCGCTGTAGTGCTTTTGTTGTATTTTTTATGTTCCATTTAGTGCATGTTAACAACTCCATGTGGGAATCCAAAAGAACGCTGTAGATTGTAACTTAAAAAATGACTTGGGTTAACAATGAGTTTTCACCAGCTATGTCACTTTTTTTGTTTTTGCTTCATTGGAACAAAGCACAATTGGCATTATTAGATGTTGTTTTTAAATAAATTAATGGTAGATTAACAATTGTCTCATTCTTCTTTTTTTAACCGGCCTGTTTTGGGGGTTTTGAGTGGGAGAGACATTAACTGTCAACATAGTTTTCAGTTGTTTTCATCATATCATTAAAAAGACAATAATATGTCAGCTTATGAAATGTGTGGCTCTATGGTTAAATGTGTAGAGAATAAAGATATTTTTCTTTGTTTAAAAAAGTAGTGACACTGGACCCAGAAACACGGCTGAATAAAGGAGGAGGCAGGTGGAATGGGTTTGTGCATCACGCCTGTATCCGTCATCCTTCCTGCCGCTCCCTGTTTGGCTGCATTGCCACAAGGTCACTAAGATGCCGCCCATCCTTCATCCAGAGCTGTGAAGACCGGCGCTCTCACCGGAGGGGCCGCCACCTCCCCCAGAATGATGACTGAAATGGGTTTGAGGGTCGATGAGTTCGTCTTTGCATCAGACCTGGTGACGCGTCAGCTGAAAAACCCTGGAACGGGTTCTCTGACGGCGATAAACATGACAAAAGTGAACTTGTATCCCAATTTGTATTTCTTCCTTATGTCAACATATAAGTGTTCTGCCTCACATGAGTCAACATGTCAGTGGTATGTATGTTTTAAGACCAAAAGTTAATCTATAGACTCTGGAGAAAAAGGCCAACCATCCCCTTGTTGCAGCCCACACATTTGTTATATCTTTCCATTTGTCAGCTTGATCGGGGAGGTAGGCTTACATTCAGTTTGAGGACAGGAGGAGGATATAAGGAGGGCTGAGGCAGGCTGAGGCTTCTGTAACGATGAAGACCAAACGGACTCGACATGTGTGCGTCCTTCTACCCAGCAAGCAGCACCTGGACTGCACTGTCGGGGTGAGTAACTCATCCATGCTAAATAAACGTGTAATCCATGTCTTAGAAATACAAAAACATATACTAAATCTACCATTCGCTGTTATACGACACATAATGTATCAACAAAAGTCTTCGAGTCAAACAGGACTCACAGTGAAAGACTTGTTGTCTCAGTGTAAAGTTGAATGAAAGTGGTTTTTAATGGTATCTAAATGCTTTTTTGTTGCTTTCTTCTGTGTGTTTTCTGGTGCGCTTTACAGATGAGGGCCACAGGCCATGAGGTGCTGACCAGCGTGCTGCAGCAGCTGGACGTCAGTGATCTCCAAGTGTTCGGTCTGGCTGTTCTCAGAGGTCGGTGAATGTCAGTGTGGGAGGAACTGTTTTTACCTAATTTACTGTGGAATGCTGAGATTAACATAGAGTGTTATGATTGGGAGATGGAGGTTTCTCCTAGTGTTTGGAGTATCCATGCAACTGATGTCTCCCTGTCTTGCCTGTGCTGCTTTATGATGCGCATTCTTGTTTTCTTAGAAAATGAATACCTCTTTCTGGATTTGGACCAAAAACTGGGAAAGTACTTTGGCAAAAGATGGAACAGGGGATCCGTAAAGGTACATTGTTCTCTTTTGCCTGATTCTGTTAGTAGTAGTTAGCAAAGGACTACTAACTAACTAGTGATTCTTTGACTTCAGGTCCCATTCATGTTGTTTTTGAGGGTGCAGTTCTATGTGGAAAGTGGGCTGCTAATATTGTACGTGTCTTTTTTCTTTTTTTTAAATGGGCTGGAAGACAGCAAGTCCTCTGAAAATCTGCCCCTTCTCACCTTCCTCCAGGAGCAGCAAAGTGCAGCAGCTGTACTTCACCGAGCTGAGGCAGAAGGTGCTGCGTTCACAGAGCTGTCACCAGGAAGCTCTGTTCTTCCAGCTGGCAGCGTCTGCGCTCCAAGCCGAAGCCGGAGACCTGGAGCAGAGGGAGCAGGGCCACGCAGGGCACGGAGGGAGGACACGGGACAGAGGGCACAGACATTACTTTCTTCCGGAAGATTACTTCCCCTCCTGGGTAAAATTATGTCCCCAAGCACCTAAATACAACAACAAAGCAGGGCCAAATTTAGGAAAACCACAATGAAATATAACATATCAGAATTTTTGGGGACGATGATATTTTAGTGGGGGAAGAAAAACAATGGAAATCTCTGAATACAGAAATTTCTTGTTTTAATGTAACATTTTAATAAAATGTGTTGCTTTTGGTGTGTTTTTGTTATTTTGTTTGTATTGTTGTGAAATATGAATATAATTGTTGTGAAATAGAATTCAGCTAATAGTTATGTAATTTCACTTGGGCTTTTTTTAAACTGTTTTTTTCTTTTCTTCTCTGTAATATATTTTTTGAAATGCTGCATTTTGATCTTCCTCTCGGCTATTATTGTGTGTCTATGTAAGCTCATAAACCGCAGAGGACGGGATTTTCTCCTCCAGCACGGCCCGGTGCTGCACGGCGAGCTGAGAGGTGTGTCACGCAGACAAGCCATCCTGCGGTTTATAAAAGAGGTCGGCAGCCTACAGGACGGAGCCGTGACCTTCTACCGAATGAGACAGGTCTGACCTGTGCTAAGCTGCACAAATGAAATTCAGCGGTCAGGTTTGACTGTTTTCTGAACTGGAGCTCACTGGATGTTGCGACCTTAATTTTGACAGTTTTTTTCCTCGGCATACTGCATCCTGTGTGTCATGGTTTCTCCTACGTGAAGAAAAAGAAGGAGCCAAGAAGTTTAATCCTTCTTGGTGTGTCAATGAAAGGAGCCCAGATTTTTAAAGTAGGTAACCGGGAAGTTCACATACATAAAAAAAAGCTTTTTTTTTCATTGAAAGTTAATCTAAACTGTTAAACTTGTTTTTAAATGATTATTGTCCCAAAGGAGGTGGATGGGAAGCAGTGTGCGTTGTTCGATTTCTCCTGGGCTGACGTCGACCGCTTCACTTTCCAGGTTGGCCCTAAAAGCTGTAGTGTCGTCTGCCTTCTTTTAACTGATGCACCAACCTTTATGTCCACGGCTCGCTCTCACTTTCCAGGGAGACAGGTTTGAAATCGCTCCACTGGGCTCTGTGTACCCTACCAAGCTCGTGTATTACACAAATTCTGCCTTCCACTCTAAACACATCCTGCGGCACCTGAGCGACAGCCACCGGCTGCACATCAGCACCAGGGACGCAGTCAGCCGCGTCCAACAGCTGGAAGACACGCAAGGTCAGCAGACTGGCTTTGCTCTATCCCCCTCTTCAGCTGGAACGCGTCAACTTGGTTAACCCTCAAATCTAGATCAGCTTCAACACACATCAGATATGACTGCCTGCCTGTCTCTGTCTTCTCAGCCACTCACTCCTACAAAGAGGCCTACATCTGTGACACAGCAGGCTTAAGACAGAGACTCTGCCAACATGACCTCTCATCCTCCATGTCTGACTGCAGTGTTGTCTTGGAAACCAAAGAGGATAGGGAGGAGAATGGAGGCACTCCCTCAGGTCATCTGAAACAAGGATATGTTGAGATTGATAGTCAGATTAATTCATTTTTCACTTTTGAAATTACAACGTAGGTTTGTTTTGTGGGGAAGAAATAAAGTTTTGTGTTTTCCCCTAACGTCAGTCAAAGTTGTGTATTTGTGCTGATGACAGAGCCCGAACCATGGGAGGAGGAGCAAGAAGAAGTTTTTGTGGACGACCCAGCAGAGGTGTCTTGGCTGGCTGAGCTGCTCTACGGTGTGTCCGTGGATGGACCTTTGGTGTTGCCCTCCTCTCCCTGGACCGGTAAGTCCAAAAGTCCCCATCCAAAGAAAAGTTTTGATGATGGTCTTATCAGCGTTGTTTCTCATCTGTCATGTCCCCTTATGTTATCAGCTGTTACCATGGAAATGAAACAGGTGAGCAAGGCAAGGTGTTTCTGTTTGAGAGCCTCCAGCTTTGTCCTCCAACATTCGGTGCTCTGTTCAGGTTCTTTGGAGGAGAGCTGGTGAAGCGGAGTCTGTGGACTAACAGCCATAAAGAAGAGAGGAATGAAAACATGCGGCCATGTCACTGAGTTTTAGCTCAAGAAAGAGTCGTTTTTAAACTTATGGCAGTTTTGAAGGCCGGGATTCGAACCAGCGAGTCTAGTAGGTGGTGCGTTCAAGATGAAGGAAATGCGGAACTGTGTCTGACCTCACAAAGAAACCTCATCATTGCTGCAGTTTTGTTCTTGGCTACAAAAGGCTATGGTGGATTTTAATGCAGTTATCAACTTAGATTGTACTTTAATTGTACTATATTGATTCCTGTAATAATCTATAATAGCTTTTATGAGTTTAAACACATGTATATTTGAAATTTGTTATATATGATGATGAACACCAAGAATGCATTATTGTTTTTCTATTTGTATTTCCATAAATTCATTAAAGAAATTTAAAATAAAAATGTAAATTTTCCTGTGTGTGGCATTCAATATATTGTTTTCAGGTGTTGAGGTGAAAATAATTTAGTAAATAAATATTAACTTAAATATTATCAATGTAAAAAACAGATTATTCAGGCAAACTGAGAACAATAGACAACATGGTTATGAACTTTTATTAAGAACTTAAATAATATAAAAATGTATAACTATGTACCAATTTTCGCCGTCTTTATTTTTGGAACCTCCTCCTCATTTCTTCCAGCCACTGCTGCTTAGTGATTGCCTCGAAATTCGGGCAGTACACCCTCCCCCTGAACTGACTATGTCCAGTCTCTGCTGTGCGAAACTGGCCACATTTCTTACAGGTGTTTGCCTCCACGGTCCTCCTGTACGGCCTCTTGGGTGTTGCACCAGCTTTCTCAGGGAAGACATACCGGTACAGGAGCACTGGCTGTGCGGTCCCTATAATGAGCCGGGCCGGGACGATGGGTGCTGCTGGAGCTGCTGGGACTGCTGGGGCTGTTGGCTTAGCAACAAACAACGGCCTTTTTACCGTCCCTTTAGGCACGATGGGGCGGGGTGTCTCCCTCTGCTTAGCCTGACCGGCTGTGTTCCCCGGCAGCCGGTACCGATGTTCCTGCTGCGCTGCGGGAGGTTCAGCAGGGAGCGCTCTTGGCTCGGGAAGAGGCTCCTCCGACACCGGAACCACTGGAGGTAAGGCAGCGCCCTGAAGCAGCGCGGAGAGCTTCTGCTTCTTCTGCCTTTTTTGGTGCCACTGTATGAGTGTGTTCTGATTGACCTCCGCAAGCCGGATGTCCGTCCCCTGCATCACCCGGGCGTTACCGACGACGAGTTCCCTGATCTTGCGGTAGTGCCTCAGAATGAGAGTCCACCTGGACTCTGCCCTCTTGCCTTTTCTTCTAGGGCCAGGATACAGAGCACAGAGCCTGATGAACATGTTCTCCACCAGAACACAACAGTCTGGCCACTGAGCTGGCGCACTAGTTTCCCCCAGCACGCAGCGGGTGGTGCTCTCCACACCAGGTCTCTTTGAGGGCTGCTTGGGTGTTCCGAAGCGACTTCTCAAAACTCTTTCCTGGTGCCGTGCTGCATAGATGACCTGCTTCTTGTCTCCCTCATCAAGGCTGTTCCACAGCTCAATGATCTGACTTGCCTGCTGATTGCTGAGGCGGAGGGATTTCAGATCGCCCAGGGCAACCAAATACTCAGCAAGTCTGTCAACATGTTGGCATCCGGGAACATTCTGGTCATCAACAGCCTGTTGAAATTAATTGGCAGAAAATAGAATGTTGCAATTTAAAACACTTAAATTACAGCAAGAATTATTGTTGCCTTAGTTTCAATAAATGATGTGTAGTAACTAGTTCTTACAATACTTTCATCCTCAGCTTCAGCCTTAGGCTCAGGAGCAAGCGTTGAGGAAACGGTGTCGCAGGCCGGTGAGGAGGATGTGTCGCCCAACGTAGAGGTGGTGTCCCGGACCAGCGTGGAGGAGGAGGTGTCGTAGACCGGCATGGAGGATGACGTTCCATGGACCTGCGGATCCCACTGTATCGTGGGGTCATCGGTGAGGTCGGAAAATCTCTCATCCTCATCTGCCGCCACATATTGCTCCTCAACCAGCTTGGCAGTCTCCTCCGTGTCAGGATTCATGTCCTGCAATGCCTGACCAGTCTGCTGGTACAAATACTGCACCCCTATGAGCTCACCTGAGAGAAGAAAAATAAATGACCACAATGCAACAGGGAATGCCTAAAACCTAATGCTGCTCAAAAGGGATTATGTATCCCCATACATCACCCCATATGGCTATAAGGATCACAAAGTTCATTAACAGTAACTGCACATGTAATCATTTATAAAAATCAGTCATTTGAAATCACAGATGCAACATCATACTTGTCTCAATAGGTATAGTTTTCATGGTGTAGTTCTTACCTGTGTACGGTGAGGGTGGACAGAACTCCGGTGCCAACTTGCTGCCAAAAAGCTTCTCGTATTTGCAGTTGACAGAGTGCAACAGCTCACTAGAGTAGCAGCAAGGGGAGAATGCTTCAGTAGTCAGGGCAGCAACAGCCCTGTCCTGGTTCCACCTGTGCAGCCCCTCTAACAGGTAAGCCTGAAAATTCAGGCTGGCGCTGGTTTCTGAAAGAAATTGACGTTGTAATATAAAATATCAAACAATGAATCACTGCTGTCATAAACATGAATCATGAACCAACATGACTGAGACACAAACCTGGTATGAAGCGGTTCATGTGGAGATAAAAAGACTCCAAAGAAGCGGAGCCTCTGGCACATCTCAAGACCGGTAGCCGCACACCTCCCTTGGTCAGCTCCCCAGTTTTGGTGTAAAGAGCAACGCCTGGTGGGTCTTGGATGCACTTCACGTGTCTCTTCTGAACCCGCCAGATGTGCTCCATCCTCTCCTGGTCAAACAGAGGAACTCCGTGGAAGTTGTTGCCACGGGACCCCATCAGACTGGACAACAACTTCTCCAACAGCCTGACAGTAGTTTCCTCTCCGCGTGTCCTCCGTCTGCAGTGGAGAGCAAACTCCTTCCTGGTTAGGTGTTTGTCCACGTCCACCGAAGACAGACCCTGGGCCTGAAGCTGCTGGGCCTTTGCTTCACGTAGCAGCGCCAAATCCGCCGCATCCCACTCAAAAATGCACGCAGAGAGGCGTGACATAAATAGTGGGTACAGCTGATGTGCGTTGGAGGTGCAGCCCAGGGCGAGCCGGCGCATGAAGTCCCAGACGTCCAGCCTGACCAGCAGGTCTGGCCACCCGCTGAATCTGGCCTGCGGCTTGGTTGTCTCTGCTGCCTCCACACAGCAGCCAGAGTCCACATACAGGGCGACAGGGGGATCCTCTCCCGCCTGCGCGTACCTGCTCACCAGGCCATCGGCCATCTCGTCCAGTCCCGCTTCCTCCTGAGCGGTTAGAACACTGATTAAAATCTGGCCATATTCATTGCCCACGGACGTGAGCCAGAGAGCGGTGCCCTCCGCTGTCCCAGCCAGCTTCTTTGTGATCTGAAGCACAGAGAAACACAAACACAAAACTGAATATGACTGAGAATAATCTAAATAAAATTAGGCAAGAATTTCATACTAGTAGTCTATTTTGAAGAAATTAAAATTACTCGACCTTTTTTGTGGAGTTCATTTTGAGAATGGTTCCATAGATTGATGTAATGTGAGCCTTGACGTCCTCCAGCCTGGTCAAAATGTCCTGGATGTACACAGACAGCAGCCACTTACAGCTGGGTACTATAGCTGGTTCTGGGGGCTCGGAGAAAACCACAGGTAACAGCCCAGGGCGCTGGAGGAAGGACACACATTCCGTGGTGTAACGACCCACACGATGCAGCCACTCCTCAGTGTGGTTCTCCATCAGCTGTTTTAGGACCAGGGTTGGGCTGTTACCCAGTCCCCTCTCGCGCAGGAGCCGAATCACGCGGAGGTCACAGGCGTACCTTGGTTGAAGACAAATACGTCCTTAATTCAATAGGTCTGTCAAATGGCACACAGCAAAAGAGAAAAAAGTAATACTACTCACTTTTGAGTCAGGATGACCCGAAATTCTGACCTGTGAGCCAAGTCCAGCTGCTGGAGGACTACTTGGCTCCAGGAGAGGTGCGAGGCTTTGCATTTCCCGCACGTCAGTGTTTCCGTGACCATATTATAAATGCGGTCAATATCCAGGACTCGCCGCGCCCTATTGTGCAGCCCTGCCCCAGTCAATTGATGCCCACCACAAGAAGGGTTCGGACAGACCACCTTCACCTTCCACAGTCTGTAGGGCATCCAGACCAATAGCGGGTGTGCAAAAAAGCGGTCTGGTGAGGGCACCTGGTGGTACACGTTGTTTGGCTGAGGTGGGTCGTACCACAACTTCAAGTTTTCTTGTAGCTCCAGTTTGCCTTTGGCCCCGGTCCTGAACAACGCTTTGACCACCCACTCCTGGTCTTCCTCTGGTAAGGCCTCTGCCCACAAACATGGCGGCTGAGGGGTTGAGGGAGAGGACCGAAGCTGGGATGGCCCACAGTCGGCCTTTGGATAAGCAGACAAAATATTGTATAATCATATTTTGTATTTGTGAGATACACTGCTGAAGTTAAGCTAATTAGACAAAGTGTTACATTACTTACAGACACAGAGGCAGCTGACGCTGGCCGTGGCACTGGAACAAGTGATGTGGAACTGCTGGCCGGAGAACCAGTTACAGAGGACTGGCCCTCTGTGCCTTGTGGCTGAAAAAACAGTCTTTAGTCATTTGTAGTCAATTGTTTGCGTGGGTTCTAATCCCAATTCACACAGCAAACATTTCCCACACAAGAAACTTTAGATTTGGCAACAAATGTCAGACTTCTTTAAAACGTCGGTGCGAAGTGAATAGCGAAAACTTAGAGTCGGTTTCTGTGTTCAAATGTTGTGCATTGTTCAAAGTAATGTTCCTTTCTACAATCTACAATCTATTTTTTTCTCTACCGTTATTTTACAAACCAAGTTAATGTCTTTTTTGTTAGATCCTTTTAACACTTGCAGATTTAATACCATGCATTGTCGAAATGTTTATCGTAAAGATTATAGCAGTGTTCTTTACTTACCTTCATAGTCAACAAAGAAGCAGCTAACTTGTGTGGCTAACTCTTGTGCTCTGGTACGTTTGAATGGCGACTGAATTACGTCATGAAATGGTCCACCAATCAGACGATAGGTATGACCCAAACACGGAAGCAGCCCTGCCGGCCGGATGCCAAAGCAAAAGTTAAGACCCTGCCTCTGGCACAAAAGTGCACTGTAAACGGGATTTTATGTATAAACCTTGGAACAACCAAAAGCTTCAAAAGTTTATCGTTACTGTAGATGGGTTTCTCATGGTTTCGTTTGACGGTACCGCTTTGTTTAGCGGTTTTATCTGTAGCTCTTTCCATCATAGGACACATACCTGGTGAGTGGCTTAGACATGATGCACACTAGTGTCTAGTGATGTGGATGCTTCTGTTAAGGTATACTGTGGGAACACTGCAGTTATTTGCGAACGAGTAACTTTTTCATTGTGGCCAACAGCGCCACCAGCTGGCAACATTTTGTCCTGTGTTTCTTGTGTAACCCGGTGTCTGCCTCACAGCCATGCCGCCCGTCCTGCCCACCTCCATCGGTGTGTGCTCTCTGGTCGGGATGGCTGTCATTTGGAGAGACATTAGCTCGAAGATTAAGGGCGAAAACCGGACGTTTGGCAGTCTGTTCAGCCAGTACCTGGCGGTGAAGGTTGTGGGCTTGTTAGGAAGGCGACAGAGAGCGAAACTTGAATCAGACACGCTCAAGGTGAAGCAAGCCCAGGAGGAGACTTTGCTGAAGCGGCTCCGTAAAAACGCTGACACGCTTTATGGGAAACAGTACGACTTCAGCTCTGTAAAAGGTAAGCAAAGGAAAATACGTGTTGACGTCTGTTTTAAATGTATTAAAAACCCTGCAGGAGCACACGGGCTCGTAGTGATGTAACTGTGCTGCAGCCTATACTCCGACTGTAGTATGTAAGGTTAAGCCCCTCCCTTTTTACTATTTTTGTTTACATTATTTATGTCTTTGTAAATGCTTTTCGTCTCTTAAGATTTGCTTAGTTGATGTACATAGTAATGTTTCTAATACCTATCCTCATGTGCATTTAAATGACTTTTTATAGTTATGAAATGTTCAGATACAGTATATATCTCCAACTAAACCTTAATGAAGTCTGATGTCTTCAGGTAAAACACAGACATGCAATGTACTGTCACACAATGCTGTTTATTGCAAGTGTGTACAAATGTAATAATGGAGTCACAGAACTTGTTTCTCTGAAGTACCTTAAACCTGGCTATTCCAGACATCGATGGCTTCCGGAAGTGTCACCCCATCACCACGTACGGGCACTATCGAGAACTTATCGGGCGCATCGCTGCTGGGGAGGAGAAGGTGATTATTGCTGAGAAGCCACTCATTCTTGCCATGACGTCTGGGACGTCAGGACCCAGCGCCATGCTTCTCAGCACAAAGGACACCAACACTGAGTTCTTCCTCCAGGTGAATACTCTGCTTTCTGATGATGATGATAGTGATGATGATGATGTGTGCTCCAGGTCGTACTCTGCGTGATTTTCATGTAAATGTTTGTTTCTCATTAGGGCGTGACCGTGTGCTTGGATGCAATGCGGCAGGCCTTTCCTGAGACTGAAAGCCTTCAGCGGACCACCAAGCTCTTCTACACCCCCACCTTTCGGCAGTCTGAGGCCGGCATCCCCATCGGACCCAATTCCTCCACGCCTGCCTCATCCCGCCACATGCTCAACCTCTACACAACCCCAGCTCCTGCCTTTGAAGTATGACCAACCGGCTTGACCAGTGACCACCCTCTCTGTTCATGTAATCATCCCTTTAATGTCCTCTGTGCTCACAGGTTCCCAGCGAGAAGGACACTCTGTACCTGCATCTCCTGTTTGCTCTGAAAGATCCCAGCGTGGGGACACTGGAGTCCAACTTTGCTTCTACAGTTTTCTATGCTTTCACTGCCCTACAGGTACATGGCTGCATGTCATGAGAAACCTTACACCAATGTGACATCTGTTATTGTAACATTCAAAATATGTTTTGGGAGTTCCTGTACTTTTTAAAAACAAAAGAAGTTATCTTGCATCTCTCCTGATGATCGGGTGTGTTATTGTAGCTTCTTACATGCAGCGCCTTGCTGTTTTATCACAGGAAATTAAACTTAAAATTAAAGTAAGGCTGACTGAAATCTTGAGTTTCCTTTGCCTGAAAACAAAAACGGGAATAATCACAAATGAAATACTTTGGGTCTAATTTTCACCTAACTCTCTCTCCATCTTTAAGGATCGCTGGCAAGAATTGGTGGAGGACATTAAAGAGGGCAAAATCAGCAGCGCCCTGAGTCTGGATCCTAAAGTGAGGGCCAGGCTTGAAGCCCTCATGAAGCCAGATCCAGAAAGGGCTGCTCAGCTTCGGGGCCACTTCCAGGAAGGCTTCAAGGGGATTGCCAGACGGCTTTGGCCTCATCTTCACCTGGTGCTGGCGGTGGATTCTGGCTCAAATCAGATCTATGGTGAAATGTTGAGGGCCAACTACTGCGAAGGAGTGGCTTTCTATTCACCTTTCTATGCTGCTACAGAAGGTATGAACAAGACAGAAGGGCGTGAATAAAATGTTTTTGTTATCTGTAAAAGCATAAACGGTGTGTCGAGCTCAGGTTGACTGTGTGTTTTCTGCAGGTCTCATAGGGGTCAACTTGTGGCCTAATGAGCCAAACAGACGGTACCTGCTGTGTCCACGCTCCATGTTCTGTGAGTTCCTGCCAGAGGGCAGCCTCGAGGAGGAGACGCCACAAACCCTGCTGATGGAGGAGGTGAAGGAGGGAGACAACTATGAGCTGGTGATCACTAATGCCTCAGGACTCTTTAGGTCAGCTTTCAGTCTAAACTTTCTTATGATTTGGGAGTGTAATGATGGCAAATTTGACTGCCCATCGATGTGTATGTCGTCCTTTTTATGGTGAGATGTAAAATGCAACCACTGTGGTGCTTTCCCCTCTTTGTGATTGCAAACATCAGAGCTTCTATCAGTCTGATACAGAAAATAATCGCAAACTAAGTTGAAACTGAGCTCGATAATGGCTTTGCAGCCATTATTCGGGTTGTGATTCTGTTTCACTTGACTCAACTCAATCAAAAATGAGCAGCAACACTGAATAATAATCCTTGTTTTCTCCGTGCAAGAGCCGATTAAGATGATAAATATGACTGACTGATGGAATTGGATGTGTTTGAAAGCTGTATAAGTCGTCTTGGCTCTTACTGTGTTTCAGATATCGCATCGGAGACATTGTGAAAGTTGTTGGATTCCACAACCAGTGTCCAGTTGTGGAGTTTCAGTACAGGTACCAGTAGAACTTAAGATGTGAGCTCACATATACAGAATGCTTCATGCTGGAAGTGAAATGTTGTGATATTTGAACACACACAACTATTTCATGCTGTCAGACGGGGTCAGATGCTGAATGTCAGAGGGGAGAAAGTGTCCGAGGCTTTGTTCCTCGGTGCGTTGAAGAAAGCAGTTGCTCAGTGGCCAGGAGCTCAGCTGGTCGACTACTCCTGTGCTGAGAGCGGCATATTAGGTAAAAATGTTGCCTATTTTTCACAGCAAGACTTTGAATCTTATTACCTTGGACTGTCTTTTTGAGCTCTTGGATTTCATTGCGGTTTTGCAGGTGATTCTACCGGAGGCTCTGACCCTCATTACCAGGTGTTTATAGAGCTGAAAGGTGTGAGAAATCTAACAGAGGAGCAGCGATATAAGGTGAGACAAATCCCAATATGCAGCTTGTTTGCCATCATCAGGAAATCCTACCTTAATTCTCTTAATGTTTTTATTCTTTTCCCCCTCCAGCTGGATGTTTGCCTTCAGCAGGACTCTGCTGTCTACAAGTCCTTCCGTATCAAAGGCAGCATCGGCCCAATGAGGGTGCAGCTGCTGTCAGAGGGCTCTTTCAAGGAGCTCCGTAAGCAGATGATGGCCTATACCAGCACCTCACCCAACACGTTTAAAATGCACCGCGTGCTGCGTCGGAAAGAATATGCAGACTTCCTGTTGGGAAAAACAATCTCCTGAAATAAGCAAAGGCCTTTAAAATTTGCTACTGGACACTGACTGAAGGATATATGGCCAATTTTGTAGACTTTTTATGGCAGATTTTGTGAATTGTGCCTTTTGGAGGTCTTAAACACAAAACACATTTGAATTCTATTTGAAATAAGAATTTTTGACAAATCTTTTCTTCTTATTTTTGTTTATGTGTGTAAAGCCTCATAATCGATGACAGTTAAAGATATGAATTGTTCTGTTTTGTTTTATTCATATTTGTACAATTTTGTGTAACCATATTCAATATTTGTCACTGTTATCCTTCAGGATGTGACATCTAACTTAAACCACACACAGTAAATACCGTACCAAACAACTCCTCTGAGGCCTTTTTTCTAACCAACGTTGTTACTGTCTTTAATTACACAAATTATGTCGATGAAGAAATTGTTTACATTTTTGTGTTTTTATTTAATTCAATGTTTCTATCTTAGTTCATAGGAAGAAGCAAAATAAACTGTTTTCAGCTTGTAAAGGACTTAAACTAATGTTCATTTTTATGAGTTCACACTTTAAGTAGATACCATCTGTTGTAGAATGATCTCAAACAGCACCCTCTTTTTCCATAAATGCTGCCACTGTGATGATTAAAACAACATTAATATCTAAAAATAAATTGCGTGAGGCTGCAGTTAAGCAGGGAGCAACTTTCTAATCTGTCATATTTAGAAATGAAGTCATATTTCTGGGCTTTAGTGACCTAAAGTGACTGAAGGGTTTCTGATAATTGAGAGCTTATAATGCATTTAAAAAATTGCATTATGCGATAGCATGCAAAAGTATTTAGCTCCCAAGCAGAGATACTTTGATTCAGCCTTTTAAAAGATTCTTTTTCAAACTGACTGGACACAGCCAAGATTAGAACTTGGAACCTTCCTCCTGTAAGGTGATCCGGCAACACTGCAGCCCTGAGTTTAACAGGTTCTCTCTTTTAACTGATGGTCAGTTTTGATTCATTCAAAAGCATAGAGGAGGTCAGATTTTTTGTGTCTTTTTCAGATTTTTTCCTCAGAGGAAATACCAGGGCTAGTACTTTGTTTTCACCACTAGAAGGTGCTAGTCTAATAATTCTACTGTCAGTGCTGCTCATGCTGTCCACTCAGGTCAGTGCTCAGCCTGGATTGTTGGAACAGCTGATTCTTGGTTACGGCTCTGAGCGCTGGCTGCATGAATGGCCTCTTCATCAGAAGTCATGTCAGGAGTCAAGAGTTAGCGTGAGCATGCGAGAGTCCTGAAAATGCTGAAGTAAATGCAGCAATCAGTATATTTGTGGTCATAGTTTTGTAATACTGGCTGATCCCAACGATTTCTGAGGTATTTAATCATGTTGATCTTAGAGTTAAAGAAGCATCTGAGGGGAAAACTGCTCTGTCTCAGTTAATCCTCTCCCCTGAAGGTCTTTCTGTTCACAAAGTGGGCTAATATTTTTAGCGCCGCCCTATTTCAGCACAGATTTGACATTGTTCTTGCTTTATTTTGGTTTCATAATTTCATAACCTCTTGTGTGAGGGAGAGTCAATATCATCCTCAGCACACAGGCTTAAAAAAATGAATGCTCCAAACACAGTTAATTCCATATCTGAACTGCCATTTTCCAAAGGTAAAGAAAAAAGATGTTCACATGTGAATGGAAGTTAACAGATTTCATTCTGACAGATGTAGCCTGTGGTCCTCACGTGCACTGAGGATTTACAGTCTCAGACTCACTGTGAGCTCAAATCTTCTCGCTGGCTGGTGAGAACAGCTACAATCTGAGAACGACCGGCAGGATTTATCAATGGGTTTTCTGAGAGAATGAGAGTGTGTTTGAGGAGGGATGTTTTCTGCTGAGTGAATTAAACCAACCATGAAGATTATCTCTATCACAGTTTAAGTTAGATTAATGCTGAGGATTTCCATTGAAAAGTAAGTTGGTAAATAAGTCTTTCATTCTTTTGTTTATGCATTTGTGGAGGAACTAAGAATTTTTGGCCTTGAAGCTGGCATTCTGTTTCACATGACCCTCTGTGCATCACTCAGTCATATTAGACTGCTGAGTTGATGGTGAGTATGTTTAATGGATAAGCCTCTTTATTAGTGACAAGCAGAGATGGATGAACTACAAGAACAAAGGACAATGAGAGGCCATTAAAAATAGAAAACAGTGAATGGCTGCCAAGGCCTGAATAGGATCCGCGACGGGGGGAGGATCAGTACCCCTCAACAGTCTGGATGCTGGTGTTTTACTTTCACTGTTTTCAACCACTGTTTTCTAACGCACGGGATGATTTAATTGTGCAATTCAATCTAGTTGTTTCTGAAGCATTTTCTAACGTAATCCAAATAGATGAAACTAGTAAGAAGAAGCCCCTCTCAATTAATTTTGTTTCTGACTGTTCTAACAATAACTGACATCCTTTGTTGGTGATGTTTTCCCTACAAATTATCATTTTTATGGAACCTCTTTGGCCTGATTATTCTAATATGAGTGGTCAGCTCTAATTTGAATAATGACATCACTGAAGAGTTCACAGAGCCACAAGATACAGGACCTTTCAGAATGATGTATTGTTATCCTGAGATCTCTTCCAAATTTTTACTCTCTTTTTTGTGTCAGAATTGTTGGTTTCATCCTCTAGCCTGGCATAAATCCCGAAGACACAGAAGAAGCAGGTAGACAGAGAAGTCCGATTTATACGCCAAACCAATTTTTATCTATTACTAATTGGAGAGAATGAACTTGGGTCCTGTTTTATTTTCACTGCTGGGTTTTGTGTAATATGTTTTGTCGTGTTCTCTGAAAGGTGGAATTGTTGATTGTGTGCTCACTTTGCTCTGTATTTTCTCAAATTGTGTTCTTCTTTGTTAAGTAAATTGTTGTGTTTTGGGATTTTTCTTTTCTTTTCTGACTTGTTTCTTTTGTTGTAATTTGAACGCTTTTTTTATGTAGCTGATTTCTGCCGCTGTGTTGTATTTGCCTTTGTGTCGTAGTTTGGTGTTTTGGGAATGTTGAGTTTTGCAGCTCAGTCTTTTGGTAAGTGACCCCCTATTATCAAGTTTCTTGATGCCACTGATAATAATAAATTTTTAATGTTAATCACATTAATTGAATTATTAGACGAGAGTAGTCTATCCTTGATACCAGAACTTAATGAGATGTAAATGTGTATCAAATATTTAAAACCTAAATGCGGCTGGTGTTGATAATAAGCATCTTCACTATCTAGAAGTGTTTGACTTGTTCTTTGCCGGTCAAAGTGAGTTTGATTTGGTGTAAGTCCTCGAAAACATCTCCAGGCTTATCTTTTTAATCCACTCTTAGCAGCCTTTATCCCAGAGCTTTAATACTGCCATAGGGATACTATTAGACATGATGAAGCAGTAACGAGCACAACTGAAACACTCTGAATTTCATTTTTAGGACTCATTTAGACATGCCAGGTAAAAGTGTTTGGGGGAAAATTCTCTCTTTGTGTTTTTTTTTCCTCCACAGCAAACTCTTGAGCCCCCCTTCAAGTGGAAAATGGCAAAAGAGCACAATTAAACACAGCCAGTCTGGGTACAATAGCTTTCACAGACTGACACGCAGGTAATCTATCTTTTCTTGATTTGCAGACCAGCAGTAAAAAGCCTGGTGCTGATAGTAGACCTGTGGGGTGTAATGGTGCTGTCAGATACCCCAAAAGAATCCTCCCATCCTCTTTTTCTTCACTTCTCCCTCCCTGGTCTTATTCCCTTTCTATACCCCCACCACAGACGAGAACAGGTCCCCACAGAGGATGCCGGCATCTCATTGGCTGGCATATCACAGGAGTGGATGGGAGAGAGATAGAGTAGCGAGGAGAGGAGGAAGCTCAAGAAGATGCAACTATTCTGCCACAGCATCCTCTCAGATCACAGAGCTGAGGGAGGCTGAAGGTGTATGCATGTGCTAACTCTCATAAGCGCAGCAGGCTTACAGGATAACTTCATGGCTGCTGGGATCTGCTTCCTGACTGAAAGGTGTAGACAAGCAACAGCTGCGCTGACAGATCTGAAGCGCTCTGGATTTCAGAATCATCTGGATTGATCTCTCCGTGTCTGAGCAGCTGCTCATGAATTTCGTTCTTAATTTCTACTTTTCTCAGATCAACCTGAACCTCTGTGTTGCTGGAGTTAGCTATTTTAGTCCCACCAGGCTGCACTTCTGTGTCACAAAGAGGCAGCGCTGGGGAGACAGGTGGTCGCATTCACTGTAAATGCGTGTCCCCGTGTCCACAGCTGGACTGCCGCCCTTAAAGTGTTCTGCACCTGCTGAGACCTCCTGGACATTCCTTGCATTGCCTCTGGGATGGTGTGACTTGCAGCTAGCTGTTGGCCACCCCACGTTTGGGTCAAAATGCCTGTCATGAAGGGCCTCTTGGCCCCTCAGAACACATTTTTGGACACCATTGCTACGCGTTTCGATGGCACCCGTAAGTACAAACAAACAAACAAACAAAACACTTGCTAAGTTAAACTTATTCTGACCACTCTCTCTAAAATAAAATAATGGTGATCTTTAATGTGTAATGCACTTGTATCAATCTGTTTCTGAGCATATTCACATACCTATTGGCTTTTAGATCTATTCTATGTTTTAGTTCTTAAAAAGTTTAATGGAAGCTTAATTAAAGAATCTCTTCACAGAAAATATTGAATCCCTGAATGCTATTTGTTCTATGGTTTTAAGCAACGTGGATAAATCAATTGGACCGAACACCTCTTACTGAAACAAGTAACTGTTAAATCCACGGTCGATGAAAGTCACTTTATACTTCCGCATTGATAAATTATCCTTCACAAATCCCTCATAGTACTTTCACACATTCAGCTTCAGAGTTGTCAGCACAGGCATTAGGCAGCACTGTTATTTCTGCCTGACTTGTATCTCTTGTTTTGTACCTTGCTACCCCCTCAGGAGAGACTGTGGCTCATTGTAAACAGATGCCGTGGGGATGTCTGTGTTTGTTTGTGTGACGATTTAGTCCGACCTCCCTCAGTTGGTTGGTGAGGCAAGCTCAATGAGCAGCGATCTTGAGACTCTGGGACATAAATATTGTTACGTGGGTGGCATTACTGCCTAACTAAAATGAGTTGTGCAGTTATAGCTTTGGCTTCCATACAGACAGTAATGAGGTGTCTCAAAACCGTACAATTCCCGGACACATTGTGCATGACCGCAAAAAGCGGGTGTGAGATAAGAATAGAAAAGCTGCAGAGTTGAGCTGGCAGACAAAAGGTCATGCCCTCATGTGCCCGGCCGAAGAGTCCTTGAGCTTAGTATGGACTCCCGGGCAACACGGGATGCTCCTCAGCTGAATCCTGTGTTTGACGGTTCAGCGCTGAAGAGCAAAATGGGAAAAGATTCTGTCCTAATCCGTTTGCTGCTTTTCTGATGACTTAGACTATTTATTAGCAGTCATCTTAATCTATCCTAACTGGGCACTTTGCAAAATGCTATTTTGTGGGTTTGAAATCATTCTGAACAATAATGTCTATAAACATGTATTGCTCTTTAGGGTACAGTGATGTCACAAGTCTAAGCCGCGTGTTGTGGCATTTCAGTCCTGCAGCAGTTGTAGCTTTGGAGTTGAGCCCAAACTGCTACACGCCGCAGGATTCTAACTTCCACATAAACAAAAAACAGTACTCTAAAAACATTTCTAATGCACTAGAAACCTCAATCTGTGAATTGTTGATTGGTTTGTAGTTATGTTTAACAGATGTAAGTCCAAATTTCAGCAATGCAGTTATAAGTTAGAGAAGAAGCACGTTTACGATACTCTTTCTTTTAGATCCATTATTATTATCAGATCCATTTCATTTCATATTTCACAACAAGGGATACAGCGGGAGGAATCTGTTCCATTCTTGCTGAAATCAAGATTTCAACTTCTCAACAGTGTGGGATCACAGTTGTCTGATTCTCCTCTTCATAATATACCACTTATTTTCAGAGACTAATTGGACTGCAGGCAGGTCGGTTAAGTGCGCACATTTTGTATCTTTGACACTACATGGTTCTCAGTCACACAGTCTGAGGTCTGGCACTGAAGTGCTGAAATAAAAACGAGCCTCCCAGAAAAAGACATTGTCCTGATTGTATTGCATATCCTTCCACACTTTTGATATACAACACACCTATATCAATAGTTACTTTGAACATAAAAAAGTAATATTTGAATGTGTTGTTTGCACAATCTGGATGGTCTTTTTCTTCTCTAAGATGATGATTATGACAGTTCTTCATGTAATAGATGCTCAAAGATCAAAGTTCTTAAATACAGAGATAATTGGTGAAAATTTATTGAATGATTCTTGAATCTTTGGTTAGACTAGATGACTAGATGCTCCTTTTTATAGGCAATACTAGTTCCTCATCTTTCAACTATTGGTAAACTAATTCTGCCTCTATCATCTTTATGATGATAAAGTGATGATTAAGTATTTTATGTCATGTGCGTTGTGTATATTTTTTGTCTTACTTTAATCTTATGTATTCTTTTGGCATCACGTTGAACATTTCTTTGTTTTCTAAATGCAATAAAATTGAATAAATTTACTTTGACCCATGTATGTACAAACAAAAATTAAACACATGAGAATTTGAGAACATTTTGTTATTGTATTCTGGAAAATTAGAGAAAGCATTTTCAAATGAGATTTGTAGAATCACACATGTCAGCGTTTCTCGAGACTATTCTATGGCATGGTGTTTAGATTTAGTCTACAGTCTTGAGTCTTTATAATACAATCAACCAGCACTTTAGATTAAAAGCTTCTGGTAAAACAAGACGGAAAAAAACAACCTGTTGGAATAAACAGGAAACCAGTCACCAATTTGTGCCATTCTCATAGCCACCATAAGGCTGCAGCCCCTAGAGGAGTGGCAAAATGCCCAATGCTCAAAATAGCTTCCTTCCTGTTGCCGGGGTGACAGGGTCCCGCCACTTGACATAGATGATGCTTGAACACTTTAGTCTGAATGAAACGATGCTCTGATAAAGACAAAACACTTGAACTTGCTTTATAATTAAGGACTTTTAGACAGCAGCTGGTCTCTTGTTCCAGAAAGGCAGATCTTAAAACAAGCGACCACTGTGCGCGGTGCAGCTGCTGCCCCTTTTCACTTCACTGCCTTCAGCTTGTAGCAGCTCGAGATGGCTCTCCATCCAGCTTTTGCTTGGAATGTTTTTTGCTTATTTCATTAATTCAATTTTAAGTTTAATCTTCATTTGTTCGAATGATGCACATGCGTACCGTTTGACATGAGAGGACCGTTGACATCACAACAGCAGAGCAAATGCTTATGGGCCTGTTTAACATTTTAAATCTTTTTACATTAGGATCTTCACAGGGAATATTTTATGTCTTAACGTGTATATATTTGGATTTTAAAAAGGCTTAAATGGTCTTTTAACTCACATTCATTCACATACACCAAATTTGGTTTACAACACAGCTGAAACGCTACAGAACAGCAAAACAAAATAAAGCTGCTCTTTAAGCAGCCACAAAAACACTCCTTTCAGTCTGATTTTACACGGTGACAGCTCTGCTTTCATCATTAACGGCACATTGTAGCAGCAGAGTTTCCAAGGAAGGAAGATTAGTGGAGTACCATCATTCCCGTTGACAGATGACAGCATATATTGTCATGTTTTACCAGCAGCTCCTTTTTTTGTTGAAATGCACTTATTCACTGAATAAGAACACCAAGAAACAAGCAGCAACACAATATGGTTTCGGTAAAGACCTTTACCTAGAGGAAATTTTCAATTTGGTGATGCCAAGTGGTATATTTTCACTGATACTAAATAGACTGAAATTCTTTTGAGAACGTGATTTCATAGAAATCTCCTAAGCCTTCTGCCTCTGCCAAAATCATTTTAACAACACAGCAACAATTAATACACATTGATCTTGTTTTTGCTTGGTATTAAGAGTTTGTAATATGTTTAGTTGAAAACCTTAAATCAGTTATACTTCCACATGGATCCTCTGAGCGCTTTGCCCTAAACGAGCAGGTCTGGATACACTGACATTTTGATTGGTTTATTGCAAATCCACTGTATTACTCGCAAATATAAAACTTTTCCAGCAGTCACATCTTGACGAAAAACTCAAATATCTTCCACCGTGCAAGTCAAGCCCATAATACGATCTTTTTAAAATATATTTTCTATGTTGATTTATTTCCGAAAGCATCAAATCTCTTTTACTGTGGAAGTCTGCAGTTGGCACAGGCTGTCATTAGGGAGTTTCAGTGTAATAACTCCAGGTCGTGACACTGGGTCATAGTTTTTCATCTGTGTAGATATTGACTCATCTATACTAAACCTTAACATTTCAAAAGCAGAAAGCAATTTTAACTTGATTTTAATCTAATTCTCTCTGGACTGGGAAAATTGCACACCTGAATCATACCCACTCCTCTCCAACCCCCTTTCCAGTGTAATCAAGATGTCAGAGCAGGTTTTCAACAGCACAGTGTTTGGCTCATAGCAATGTCAGTGCACTCATGTGTGAGAGAGTGTGTGTTTTTGAGCGATTGTCCATTGAGCTTTGTGTTGTCGTCCTTTGATGTAACTGTTGATGTAACATGATCGGTGTGTGTGTTTGGGTTTGAGCCGTTTTTCTCCTTATTTCTAAGTTCTCAGAGGTCCAGGATCAGGCTCGGGTTGCACGGTCACCTCTGACCGTCAGCAGGGGCAAATGTTTGTTGTCTCTCAGGCTTAAACCCAGAGCATCCAGCTTTATGTTATATTTTACGGTATACATACCTGTCTGGTAGACCCTCCCCCATCTCCCCCGATTCCTGCACACAACCTCCTATTCAGCGTTTTCACACTAACATCAGAGCTCTCCCTGTTAGGGAGCGTAACCACAGAGCAGCTGCAGACAAAGATAAGAGGCAGGTTTATTTTCTCCCTAAACTCTCCTGTTGAAAGGCAGCCAAAGAACCAAAGGAGGTGAGCGTGGTGGGCTGTCAGACTGACCCTCATGGAGCTCATTGTTAGCCAGCTGATGAACAGGTCTTAATGGGCGGCTGCTGAGACCAAAGCTCTGAAGCCAGATGGCAGAGGATGGCTGAACCTGTCTTGTAGATGCATCCCGAGCTGGATTTTTAACCAAGCTAAATGGATTTAGTTCTAGAGGTTGCAAAGTGTGAAGCATTTTGAAGACCTACACATCTTCATCTGATGTGCAGGTCTCCACCTTACATGACACCCGCGCCTTCTTTGGTGTGCGGATTTAGGCACAAGTGGGTGTGAGGCTTTGTAAAGTGTTTTGCTGTGGGATGAAAGGGCATTCTTTCTAGCTTTCAAAATTCCGAAGAAACCCATGCTTTTGCTGCAGGTAAGCTAAAAAATATGATAGTTTTAAGCCCCGAAATGTTCTCTGTGATACTTTGATTTATGTAAAAATGGTTTAAAAGTTGACATGTAATGATGAAGAAAGTGAGTGATTGTTTAATTCTTCCCTTTTTATCTGACCCCTGACCTTTTCCTCTGCAAGTTCAAGTCAACTGAGGCCCCCACCTCCACCACAATGAGTAATCGCTTTTTACTGGGTGGCAGTTTTCCCATGGAACACAGAGGAATTGAAACCCATGACTGCATGTTGTTAGAAGAAGCAGTAGCATGTAGAATCATCATGTCAGATTACAGTCGTCGCGAGTCAGCACAGATGTGTAATTAAGGAAGCTGGTACAGCTGAGCGGCCAGTCGAAGCAATATCCCTGAGAGGATTACAGCCTGAGAAGTCAGGCGATGTCACAATGACACACACATTCAGACTGTTTGCACTGTGGTTCATGCTTGTTTATAAAGTTGGCGGGGTGAAATAAGTATGCTGCTGTAGAAGCAAAATGTTCTTGTGTGTGTTTTCCAGTACTGAACAGGCAGCTGACCAGTTTATCTTATATTTGAAAATGAGGACTGAAAAAATGCAGATATTGCATCCAAAGCAGGAACGAAAGCTTACGAAAACGCAGGGGGAAAAAAGGAGCATTTTTTATTAAAAATGAAGAAGATGATCAACATTGTTCCCAATTTTAGTAAAACAGACCATATATGATTCCTGAAATCAGAGGAATAGGCTTTAGAATCATCAGTCGGTCTTTTTCTAAATAATCACTCTCCTCTAAGTAAGTTAAAACGAAACCAGTCCTTGGCTCTGCGTAGCATTTTGTTCTCTAAGAGAATTCATAGAGGAAGATGTCATATCCCCGACTGATCTGTTATCTCAAAACCAAATCTTCCAAATCAGATTGGGTTTAGAGCTATTACTGCCACAGTGATGTAACCCAGTAAGGAGCAAACGCTAACAGCTATAAGTCAATGTTTATTACTCAGTGTAAAGTTTCCAAACCTTCAGACAGACCACAAAAGTTTTTCCTTTAAGACTCTGTTGTCCACACATCCTTACAAAAGTGATTAATGACGGCATCTGGCCTTGACCTGTTTAAAAGACCAGTTTAAAAATGCTGAGTAGAGATTTTTGTGCCTGTTTCTGAGTAAATATTATATAAACCAAAGATGACGGCAGTTCCTCACTGAGTTCGGCCGTCAGCAATTTATAGAACATGAAAAAGAGGGCATGTTTTTTCAGCAGGAGACTATATCGCGTTCAGCCTTTGTTTCTGGGGCGATATGTACACAGAAGATGTGTACAAGTTTTTGAACACTTCTTTTTGCAGCATTGAGACTTTTTCACCCAAAAAGTTTTGAAAGTTTCTTTTCTTGAAACCAATACTTGCAAAGATCTGCAGAAAACTAGAGAACAGAAATATACAGTCTCTTGTTGGTGGAGCCTTGAGGAACAGAAAGCGGTAGCATAAACATTAAACCTCTGCTGCCTTTTGTTGGATCTAAGTAAGGCCTGTCTCTTTCCATAATTCCACAGTGACAGTTTAGTTGCTGCTCACTGCACTCTCAGGAAAGGTTGTCACCGCTCAGAAAAGACATCCCCTATGGACTTCTTTTTCACTCAGCCAGGCCAATTAAAGTGCTCGGTTGTGGAAAGAGCAGGAGGAGCTGTTTAATACTCTTTTCTTAGGCTTGTTCTTCTTGGAATCAGAGGAATTTAGAGCGGTCTTGTCAGGCAACGCTTTGCCTCTCTGTTCAGGATTCAGACAATCTGCTCTGTGATGTTTTCAGCTAAACTATAACTTATTTCAGAACCGTTTCGGTTTGATTGTCTTTTGTTACTCGTGCTAAGAAATAGAGAGAATTCTATAAGGTACAAATAAATGTCTTCAATATCGTGGTACTATAATTCAAAGTCTACAAAAATTGCAGAGACTAAATGAGAAGACATTTGGCATCACTGCCTCATTTAAATCAAGTCTGCAATCATCTAAATAAAAAAACAACAATTAGAACTCTGTCATGAAAACACTGCCTGTTTCCTAAAGCTTTGAATATGAGAATATGAACCTAAATATGTGATTTGAAGTTTGAGGTTGGTTCACTTTTGAGATTAGAAAGCCTTTGCATCATGCTTCAGCTGCCATTTCGCATTTTCAGTTTCCACCACTAAAAAAAATTCAGTTGCCCAGCAATGCAAGAAAAGCAATCCATGAAAGCAGACTGAACCCACCAAAAGTACCATGGACCGAAAAAAAAAAAAGTAAAGGCCATTACAATTCTTTAAATGTTTTTGGAAGCTCAGCAACGTTTTGCTCGGCCCATATACTGTTAACTGGTTCATGTGAGACCAGCTAATACAGAGCTTAAAGTTAATCTGTAGGTAACCGTGGAGATTTTTCTCAGCTTTAGATACAAAGCTCTAAAACAAAGACATCTGAAAAGCTTCCAATGAAGACACAAATGAAATCTTTGTCAACACAGATGGCTGTTTCCAAGACAAACAGCCCAACAAGCTGCTGACTCTTGGTGTGGTTTATTTTATCCCCCCCCCCCCAAATTTCAAACAGAACATCAGTCACTATGTTGCAGTCCTAAAAGTTGACATGTTGACATCCTCACAAAGTGAGGCTTCCACAAAAATAATCACATCCCAGGTAATGTTTTGAATTTCAAGCACATTTCAAGGATTTATGAGGACTCTATGGAAATTGTTAACATTTTTAAAGAGCTACCAACAGCTCAACCAACAACCAGCATGTTTCACAACATCCCGAAGTGGACATCATCTCTTTTAAAGTAGTCTGACATTTCAGCAAGTAGGTGGAATGCAATCCTCTTGTGGACAGAAGTAGGAAGCCTCTGCTGGACAAAAGCAAATCATATCTAAACTCTTTCCACCAGCTTTTATTGTGGACAGATGGCCAAAACGTTCATTTCACAAAGAAGCAACCCCTCATCCAAATGCTGTGTTAACTCAGCAAGGTGACATGCTTTCAGTAAATGGAGGGAACATGTGACGTCAAACCCTCTCAGCTACAATGATAAATGTAGCTTGGCAGAGATGTTCTGCAGCCTGGATTTACTGGGATGAGATCCCACAAAAAAAGAACCTCTGATGTGTAGCAGACCCAACTCAGTGTTGAGAGCTGTCCATGGTGCTGAATGGAGGACTTTACACAGAAGGTGCAGTGTGATAAGATGCAGAAGCTAGCACATCTCTTGGATACTGTTCAGACTGGCCCTCTTCAGTCCATTATATATGATTTTAGCAGGCAATGAACAGAAAAAGAGAGTTTTAACTGAAGTGTGGCTTAGAATCCCTTATTTGCATCGTTCTTCTGCCATTCATGTTAAATGTTTATATTTGTTTATATTTCAACTGCTCAACTTTATTTATTCATTTACTCATTTGATTGATTATAAAATCATAATGAATGTATGTGGCATCCCATTATCTAATCCCTGGGCCTGGAGTTACATGAAAATGAATATGCGATTTTCGTAAAACCCAAGTCAGCTTTTCATCTCACCATCTGCAGCTCAGGATGCCAATTCTTTCAACTGCCCACACTGGCCCTGTCAGCCACCAGCAGCACAACTCAGATCATTAATCTGATAATGATGGCCTGGGAAAATTAATTTAGCCCTGAAACTGACTCCAGAAAAGTTTGACATGTTTACTTCGATTGTGTGTCAGAGTAAAACAAGGTGCAACTAGATTTTTTCCAAAGCAGAAAAATGAATATGATTACAAATGAAAAAATAATGCAATTACCACTCTTCCCTTTAGATTGTTTATTCTTTTTTCTCCATAAAACAGGTTGAAATTGTTCCCTTTACTAAGATCTCTTCCCTCTCATGTCCCCTTTACAGACAGTAATTTCCTGTTGGGCAATGCCCAGGGCCACAGGGGCTACCCCATTGTCTACTGCTCAGACGGTTTCTGTGAACTGACAGGCTTCACAAGAACAGAGGTGATGCAGAAAAATTGCACCTGCCGCTTCCTGTATGGCACCGACACCAGCGAGCATGTGGCCCAACAGATGGAGAAGGCTCTGGAGGGCCGACAGGAGTACCAGGCTGAGGTCCACTTTTACAAGAAGAACGGTAGGTTTAAAAAAAAAAAGAGGACGAGAGGATAAATGGCTAGGATAAATAACCTGTGGATCATGGCACTTTCTTTTGTTGATGCTTTCAAATATTTAAAATGTGATGGATAAGTTAACATGTCTGTCACCTCAGTTGATCAAGCTCTTCTAATAACTCCACTGTTCTGGTTTGATCCTGATCAAACAGCAGCCTGATCAAACTCCTTTTTGCTCTCAACATCATAAAGAGCCCATTTATTTTTAGATGAGAGCCGTCCGTTTTGGCAGAATTATGAATGCAGAATTTTAAACAGCAGCTCAGCAGTACAACACATGCTCTTTTATTGAGTCGTTGCTCCAAAGTGTTCATTAGTGTTAATGCAAAACAATCAGATTCACTAAAAATGAGAGAGAGCATATAATTCTTAATAGTACTATGCTAATGACAAGCTTGTTATATATATATATATATGTATGTATATATCCTCAGCTAATCATACTTTGTAAATGCGGGACAGAGTCCTGTGCCTTCGGTTTTGAATTTAACTCCTTCCTTTTAACTTTTTACTAATCCCTCTGGAAGTCTTGTGCTAAAAAATATGTTGTCATGCATGAGAGGAGAACATACAGCAGTGCTAAAGCCCCTCTGACTGGCACTCAGGATTATGTTCGTTCAACAGAGACCAAAACCTGCAGCCTCAGAGGGCTCTAACTACTAATGATGCAGATGGATTCTCAAATCTGTGCTTAGCTTCATGTTTTTCGACTGTGAATAAGTAAGAAGAAGGTATTGCCGTTACAACTAAGGCTGTAACGGGCCTGCAAAATAATACGAAGCAGCCATGAAAGAGTCTCTGTGGAGGAAAACGCTGAACAAAAAACACAATTTTAGGACTAATGAACTGAATAGCAGATGTCCAAGAATACCGTACGCACATTGTCTGTTTCCTGTGTGCTGCCTGTAAGCACACACACATAACTGTATTCCCGTTGTGCTAAAACACCATTAAGTTGTCTTCCTTCTCTCATCTTTGCCCAACACATACAAGCACCAGGGACACTAAAGGAGATGTGAAGCATCTGTTTTGTAGCAGAGAACAGTTCCTGCAGATCACTAATGAGTTTAATTGGCTTATGGTTGTCTTGCGTTTATGGCGCTTCTCACCTCTCTGACTTGTTATATCGAACCCCCCAACGTGCTCTTTCACTTTGTGCACAATCCTCCAGAACAGGACTCGCATCCCTTTTGAAGAATGTTGTAGGAGATGCAGTACCATTCCTCACAGGCACTGTTGGTTAGACGTGGTGAGAGCAGCCACAATGGGTGAATTTACAGGTTGCAACGTCAAAGCTGTAGCTCTCATTACAAAAAATGAACAGAGGTGATGCCAGAGGAATGAGCATGGATGGCTACAACAACAGCAAACATTTGGTTACCTCCTAATGGGCACTGTACTGAAGCAACTACACAAATAAAAGGCTTGAACTGACAATGTCTTTTCTCGCAAAGTCAATTAAGTTAATCAAATGATAATCAAATATAACAGCACTAAGGTAACAGATGACAACACACACCCTTGATTCATATTAATATTCTGTGTTCTGAATAATAGTCTTGTTTTTATGCACACCAGCATTAAGATTAGTGTCCAGATGAGGATAAAGGAGCCGATTTTACCAAATAAACGTTTCTGACTTGGCTCCAGGTGCGGCCTTCTGGTGTCTGCTGGACATTGTGCCCATAAAGAATGAGAAAGGGGAAATGGTTCTCTTCCTATTCTCATTCAAGGACATCACTGACATATACGGAAAGGGACACCATGCCAGCAAGAGGGAGGGTAAGCTACAAGCCACAGTTACAAAAAAAGAAAAGCTTCCATTATTTGTTTACTTTGTACATGATTTATGAGTGGGCTCCCAGCTTTCATTTTCCCTATGCACTCCTGTTCATCACTGTCATAACCTCCTGGCAGTTCTGTTTGGGCTGGCACTTATTCATTCAGCTCAGGCAAATGTTTTCCAATGTGGATATTAATTTTTTGGCAGTGGTGGGTCTTCAGGTGTAACCATAACACTGTCTGCCACACATACCCAGCACTACCAGGGGAAGATAGACATTGATTTTATTTACAGTGTAAGTCAAATACGTGTAGGTGGTTCCCTTTCTGAGTCCTGTCCGTGTAACAATAACAGATGATTTTAAAAAGAATTTAAATTTCCTACCGAAAGTTATCGTGATCCAGTCTTGTGATGTGATGGACAAACATGACCTGGGGTGAGTGACTATGTGACAGTTTCAGACAGCAAAAGATGCAGGAGGAAGAGCAGCTCTCACTTCTGTGAGGCCAGAAAGCGTGGACACACCATGCTGTACCAGCTGAGCAGCCACTTCTCCAGAGGAGGCAAAAGAGACGTCAACCTGGGAGGAGTGAGTATAGATTGATCTGTCCTACTTATGATAGTAGTGTGTTTGCCGACACAAACTCTAAAAAACAATGCAATCTGCAGACATGCTGCAAACTCGTTTTTTTAATGCAAATTACTGAAGCTGATACTAAAAGATTTGTTTTAATGAAAGTCTTGAGCCAGAAGTACCAATTGTGTCTTGTCTCTGGAGAAAAAGTACAATATTGACCTGTGTTTAGTTCAATGTCAGCTGTCAAGATCCAGATTTCATTATTCTGTTTTAGGGGTAAAGATGAGAAGCAGTTCTCTATTTGAGAATTTGAACAATGAAAATCTATTATAAAGATCTAGGATGAAATCCAATTCTCTCCACCTGGGCTCATTTCAGATGGACTGTGGAAAGTTCAAATAAAGCTCCAATATTCTCAACTCTCTTTGAAAATAATTGATTCCCTTTCTCTGGGTCACAAAAACAGAGGAACCATCATTATCAGGACATTGTTAAAAAGCAGACAGCAGTAATGTTCACTGATGTATGCAGGTGTCAGAGGAACATCATTTATGCTCTTTTAAGAAAGATTTGCTGAAGCCAAAAAGACATTATCTACCCATGTCGTGTGTGTTGGCCCTTAACTTGCCTGCCACAATCCATACAAACACGGCAGTTGTACAAAATATTTTGGCAAAGGGCATTCAAATTTTTTTTAAAACAATCATGAAATGGAAAGCTGTGTCACATCTCAGTGGTGATTTCATGTGAAAAGATTTTGTCAAAGAACATGACCGGTGGGATCTTTTAATCAACGGAAGTAAGCCTTTAACTATAATTAGAATGAAGTTTTAATCACTATTGAGAAAAGTCTTGAGAAGTTTCATTGACATTGAAGAGAAAAAAGT
This sequence comes from Menidia beryllina, assembly GCA_013363375.1. Lineage (NCBI taxonomy): Eukaryota > Metazoa > Chordata > Actinopteri > Atheriniformes > Atherinopsidae > Menidia > Menidia beryllina. The sequence continues at coordinate 4,340,668 of JABUIW010000056.1, forward strand.
AGCTTGAGCCCAATCAAAAGATTCATCAGTTTTTCTTTAGCAATCTGAGCCAATTAGCATGCACAGTCATTACATCTAGTGGTATTAAGACTTTCACTTCCTCTTCCTGAAATAATAACAGTCAAGACAGATTTGTGTAATTTACTCTGTAAGCAGCTGATAAGACCGAGCTGTTTGAATGTTTCATTATCGGAAAGTTTTGAGGCGTGATGCTGAATTAACGTGGAACTTTCCAGATAAAATGTGCTGTCATGACAACACTTACATGGCCCTCTCGATTTACCTGTTTGGCCTGGTGCCATCGCAAGCCTCTTATGACTTTATCTTCTTAATGTTAGCTCCCTTAAGATGTTTCCCGCCCAATGTTTCACAGGTGTGACACTAATGTCAGAGCTTCTTTTCATTTGACTATATTCACACACAGTGAGGGAAGTTATTGTGTAATTTAACATTACATGCTGCAAATACTTATACTTTGGTACTTTAGGTCAGACTATTTACACTAGCTATTTGTTTGAATTTAATTGTCTAGCTTAAAACTGAATAACCTAAAATCTAAAGATGCTTTGATAACTGACTCAATAAAAAAGATCTCAGTTCCCACGTTTGATCCGTGAACTTTCTTTTAACAATAATGTTGATAATAATAATAAGAAGAATAAACAATAAATAATTAATAATGAATTTTGTGGCATGTAACTGGTATCTATTTCTTCTTTAAAACAGTTTCTAAAAAAAAAACTAAATCTGATGCAAAAAGCTGTTAGATAATGGTATAGAGCTGATGAATATAAGCTAATCCCCATATGGATTTAAAATGCTTTACTGCCCTCTTAAGATAAGTCCATGATTTTTCCCATGCATTTGGCTTCATCTTTCTCTCAAATGCATTTGAGTCTCAAAAGGCTGTCCACTGTGATGGAAAATGATACCAGCTAAAGTCTGTTTCACACAGACTTGCATGTCTACTTTTCTACTATAGAAAGGCAGTAATATGTGTTAAATTAAAAGAGTCATGCAATGTGAGCGATGGATTGCATGACAACAAGTCTTGTTTTGGCTTAAGATTTTGCTGGGAGCTGTTTTTCTGCATGGAGGCACTGCTTAAATAAACCCTCAAGTAAACCTCCATTTAAAACAGAAGAAACACAAAGACTGATCACCACTGCAGACAAAAAGGAAAATATTATTTACTTGTAATTATTGCCCTTAACTATTTCGGACTCTGATGCCAGGTCACTTGTAACAAAAAGAGAAAATATCTTTACTCGTGAAGAGAGAATCAAGTGAGATTATATTAACTTTGTGGAAGGGCTTCAGCCAGATAACTGGAGGATTTCAGGTTTTTTCTCTTTTCCATCGAGTGGTATTGTTTTTATCTCTGTCTTTGCTTTGTTTACTACATGTTCCCTCTCTCTCCATCTGTCTCTCTAACCTCATCTCTTCTTGGCCTCATCCCTTGGAATCCTGCCATATCTCCCCACACTGTCTGTCAACCCCCTCCCATATTCCTTTTCCGAAGTCATTTTTACCACGTCCAACTCCTTTTTTATGCAGCTGAAATATGGAATCTCCATTTTTACTTGACATTTTCAGATAACTGTGCTGAAAGCAGGGCTTCTTGTTTCTGTAAGTTTGTTCATATATCCGTCTACAATTTTAGAGGACATTCTGTTCTTTTTCCTGCTCATAGTTGAAAGATAATCTTCTAGGAATGATATCGGGGATGTGTTGTTAAAATTATTTATACTTTATCTCCAAATATTTTCATTAAAAAAAAATCCAGCTGTAAACAAGAAATATCCAGCACAGAGCATTTATTTGTAGGATGTATACAGTATTTTTTAAATAATTGAAATATATTTTTTTCTTGGCTAAAGCTATAAACGTTTCAGCTCTGCCTAACTGTTCATAGAAATTGATCCTCTATTTTTCCTTTTCGTTGTTTGAGTCTCAGATAGCTAACATTGTGGTCCTCTGCCTCCGCTCCAAGCAAGCCAAATATATTCTGACTGGATTTCTATTTGAAGCGCATTGCCTTGACAGAGGAGGGAAAAAAGGGAAGAGCATTGTACATTTCCAAAGCCCTTTCTGTTACCTATTTTCAGATCTGCCACACAGTACATGAATCCCAGAAAAAACATCTTCAGCTTTTGTTATTGTTTTTCCTTCCTTTTTACAAAGATTCTATTCCTATGTCTCTCTGTAAAGATTTGATGCTCTGAGTCCATGAATGTATCAACTACAGCAATTCAAGGGAATCTGACAAGTAACATAGAATTGATTTCATGTTACTCCATTTCCCAGGAGCAGTGTTATTAGCTTGTTTCACACACAGGGCACATCAGGCTGGTATTAGGGCATTTCAGTTCTGATACACATACATTTTTTGGTTTGCTGGTTTGCTATGACTCCATGCACAAGCTGAAGTTGTGCATCTGGCCAAAGCTCTAACTTCTTCTTTGCTTTCTCTTTGCTTAGGGGTTTCCTCCCATTTTTTGTCTCCTTTAGTCAGGCAGTTTTGTGAAGGAGATATGAAAATTGCTAATGAAGTTCATGTCTAAAAATCAGCCTGTGTGTACATCATCGACTGGGAAAGGTATCAGTCAGATGGTACCTCTAGAATACTGAAAAATAGTTATGCAGTCACTTCAGAGAAGTTTACCAATATTTTGTGACAAGAATTAAAGACCAAGGGTGCATAATCGAATAATGCCAGCAGCTGGAGTTGCACTGAATGCTAAATTGATCTCCCTCCACCTGAAGCATTATGGGAGGTATAGGAGAAAACAATAAGCTGTGGCTTACAGTTTTAGTTTGTTACATGGGAAAAGCTATTTTGTGGCTGAGTGAAAAGTGAAATATACAGCTCCTCACAGGAAAATACTTTTCGTCTCTAATCACTGATGTAATCAGCAGCAAATTCAAAGGTCAGGAGAACCTAATGACCTTTGTGATTTGGGGCAATTTTTTAAAGACTGTCTATCTTTTTCAGACACAGCTCCTCTGCCACTGACGTTTTTTCTTACAATAAAAAGTTATAAAGGTTAGTGAGCTAAAATAAGTGAGTCTTCTCCTAATCAACCATGCAGCCTCAGATTAAGGCGTACTTTACCGCCATCTATTTTTTTAGCCTGTGCCCACCTTTTGGTGAAGTAGTTGTTTATTGCTCGTTGATCTAATTCTTTTCCTGTTCCTTCTTGTAAGTTTCAAAGGTAACTTCAGTCCACACAGCCCTATTTAGAAAGCTGCCGCATTGCCTTTCTTTAAAACAAGTAACAGGAATAAAAAAAACACTTCTGGAAACAACATAAATGGGGTGTCAGTGTTGTAGTTACCTTTCCCCATTTAATAGAACAACTATTGTGCCACTTGAGACCGAACGCGCTAATGGTTTTTGGAGGGGTGAACTTCAGCCATGTATGAAATTATGAATCCCCTATTATTGGTAATAAGTTTCCCCTTCACTGACCACCGCTCTGTCTGCCAATTTACATTGTTCTTGCACAGCCATTTAAAAGGCTTAACACTGCCTATACGAGGCTGTCAAGAAGAGATTACCAGCAGCAGTACCATATCTGTTTCACTTGAGTTGCTGCCATGCTGAATCATCAGTGGTCAGCACACAAGAGAGGGTGTTGACATTTATATTGTCTGTTTCTGAAATATCTTGGCACTGCAAGGTCCATCTGATTGTAATATATTTTCACAGATCTCCACCTCATGACCATCTGTGTATTAGATTATATAGACACAATGTCTATTGTGTTTTGTATAGTTCTACTTACCTTGATGTTAAGTGGTCATTATTAACGTCAGCTGGTATAAGCGCCAGCTCCACGACCTGACTAGGAATAAGCAGTATGGACAATGGATGGATGATGAATGTTCACCTCCAGAAAATCAAACTTTTTGTCGACCGTAACAAACTTTTTAATGATTAAAATGATTTTCGTGCTTCTGCACTTTGTTTCTTTGCAGAGCATGGTTGACAAGCCTTCAATACCAGAGTACAAGGTGGCAGCAGTGCAGAAGTCACGCTTCATTCTGCTCCACTACAGCGTGTCGAAGGCCCTTTGGGACTGGCTCATTCTGCTGGCCACCTTCTATGTAGCTGTCACCGTGCCCTACAATGTCAGCTTCACACCGCACGATGACTCCGTCACAGCTGCGCGCTCCACCATAGTCAGCGACATCGCAGTGGAAATGCTATTTATTCTAGGTGAGTGCTGAAATATTTCTGTTAAGAATAGTAATTGCTCTAGATATGCAAACAGGTTTTTTATTCATACTTTATGTATGAGATTTAATCTCTACATTTATTCTTTTTTCTCGCCAACTGTTGCTACACTGAAAACAAACACTAACCAAGCCTCATTTTCCCAGGAGTCAACCCCAGTCACAGGCAACCTTCATTTTAAAGTGTCTAGAGGATCCAAGGTCTCTGAGAGACTCTTCCATGAGCTAATGTTTGGTAAACCTCAGAAGGAAAGCGCAGAAGTTAACAACTGAGGCACAGAAGCTTCCATGCTTCCATGTGCTTTTACCAATTTAACTCTAAAACTCTACTCTATTTAATGTATTCATTGAACCAAAGCACATTATGCAGAAATTCTTCACTAATATGGTTATTAATCAGTTTATTAATTTAACTTCTTCCATCTACTTTCTAATTGATTGTCACAATGATTGTCATCGTCTGATGCTCTTTAACACCTTTTTAAAAAATGAAGTGAATATGGAAAGTGAATGTGAATGTGAGCTATGGGCCAGCATCTCTATACATATCAACAGCTGGGATGACAGATGAGGTTTCACTGCATCAGACCACACACACAAGGGACCGCTTGTTAAGTGCTCACCACAGTCTGACAGTTGGGTCAGATGATCTGTCGAGCACACTTTCTTATCCATATGGATGTTTTAAAACCATGACATGTTCCAGCTGTTTTGTATTTTCTCCTTTGCTGGTGCAAGCATTTTGTGCTTGTGCACCTTAGTTTTATTTTTTCTGCTGTTTCCCTTCAGTTTACACTAAAAGGCTACTGTTTGATATGAGCATGCAGCCTGATTTCATTTTTCTTGCATTGAATGGATGCAGACATTTCCCCTTTAATAGTTAGAGATTTATAAAACACAGCTTTGTCATAGTAACTATTGGTAACGTTTTACATAAAGTGTGTGGTGTGAGTTTTGGAATCAAGAGCAGAAAAAGAGACTTATCAATGAAAAAAAAATAGAAGTACCAGGATCCTATTTTTAAATTCAGAGTTCTGGGCTTAAGTAAAAAATAAAAAGATTGTGAGTGAAAGACTAAAAAAGACAATTAAAGCATCTGAAGAGGAGACAGTTTGGAAAGAACTGGTAATGTCTTAATCAAAAGCATAGATGAATGCATGGTAGAAACCTACATTTTTTAACTATCAATTAGTAAAGTCTTACTCAATTATTCATATGATCATGGACACACATTTGGTCTTTCTGTATTTCCTGTTTTCCATGGTGTTGTGACATCGCTGAGGTGAACCAGTGGCCCTCAACATGAATTTAATTCTGTTATTATTTAGACCTCTTTTTCCTACTTGTTTTCTCATCTTTAAGAGTGTAATTATAATACTTAACATTTGTCTTGATATGTCTTTCAGTCACTGGAGATAAATCATTCTAGATCACTGTGTCTTTGCAGACATCATCCTGAATTTTCGGACCACCTTTGTGAGCCAGTCAGGCCAGGTGGTGTATGAGTCTCGCCCCATTTGCTTACACTATGCTACCACTTGGTTCTTTGTGGACTTGGTGGCTGCCCTGCCCTTTGACTTGCTTTATGCCTTCAATATCACAGTGGTAAGTGCTAAAATACATTTTTATTCTTCCTTTAATCTAATTTTATGATCGTTGACAAGACCATCAAATTTTTACATCAGATTCTTTGTTATGACATAATAATATATCAAATGAAAATGGCTTTTCCCAAAGCTTAATCTTACACTGTGTTTACCTGATCAGTACACTATTTGTTTTGTTTCTTATTTCCCGGCCTGGGAATAAAGGGGTCCAGGCATCTTTTGGTCATTTGATTTTGTTTTCAGAAAAAGAAAAAGCGGCATAAGGATCACATCTTAATACATGGAGGTCACAAGATGGAATGGATTCTCTGATTTTTGTACTTATGAAAAAACAATTAATTCAATAAGTGCTGAAAAATTGTTCTAAATTTATTTTCAGCTTAGGATTTGAAATTTATATTAAAAAAAAATGCTTTTTGAAATCAGGTTTGTACTGCTACAATTATGCATTCTGGAGACACTGAAACATTCTCCATGTTTTTTTCTCACTCTGAAATGCCTCCTATGGTCAGACCTCCTTGGTCCACTTGTTAAAGACGGTGCGCCTCCTTCGCCTCCTCCGTCTTCTTCAGAAGCTTGACCGCTACTCCCAGTACAGCGCCATGGTGCTGACATTACTGATGTCAGTGTTTGCTTTACTGGCACACTGGATGGCCTGCATCTGGTACATGATTGGCCGCGGTGAGATAGAGACCAATGACACCTGGGAAATAGGTGAGTGGTTGTCGTATAAAGACAGGTTTAATCAAGTAAATCATTTTTGTTAAATTATTTAGTTAAAAGTTTTTTCTCAAACTCCATCCGTCTAATTTTTGCTCAGTCCTTCTCGAAACAAAAGTTTGATTGCGATGCTTTTTGAGACAGTTGTTTCTTGTAAAAAATCTAAAACATACCACAGACTTCATCTCACCCATTCAGCACAGACACTGTTTCCTGTGTTTCCAGTCAGCTATAAATAGAATGGTTCACCTATTGGGTGTCTAACTCTGCTCAGATGGGGAGCAGAACTCTGCAGCTCTAATGAGAACTGTCTGAAACAAGATCAAATACTAAAGCAGTAGGTAGCGAGCATCGCCAGCATCTTTGTGTTACTGTCGGAGAGTGGATGAATAAAGATTCATCCAAATCCTGCAAACCTTTCTGTTATATAAATTAACTTATTAAAATCAGTAGAAATAAGTATTGTATAAAGACAATTGTCTGTCAAAAACCTCTTGTCATACAGCATTGATAAATGCAACATCCGTCACCATGAACATGTTAAAAATGTATGCATTCATGCCTGCATATACTTTTAAGTTTCTAAAGGATAGGGAGGTCATACCTCCTAATCAGGACTTGGCTTTATTTATCTAAGGAGAGGTAATTGTGGCCTGTCCTGCACCAACATGCCAGGCTCTTTGCAGTATCTCTTTCGGACACATAAATACACACTTGCAGAGGAAGACATGCACTTTTGTTTGTCTGAGGCAAGACATCGCAGAATCATACCACCGATGCCATCAAGCTCTGAACTAACAGAAAGATAAGAGTCATAATCTTTGGTCAATCGTCTCTCCCCCGCTCTTGTCGGGGCTTTCTAGGGTGGCTCCATGAGTTGGGCAAACGACTGGAGACTCCTTACATTAACAGCACAGTGGGCGGCCCGACAGTGCGCAGCTCCTACATCGCTGCCCTCTACTTTACCCTCAGCAGCTTGACCAGTGTGGGCTTTGGAAATGTCTGTGCCAACACCGATGCTGAGAAGATCTTCTCCATCTGCACTATGCTCATCGGCGGTACGTCTGACACCAGGTTGTCATTCTCCCTCCGGCATCCTGGCAAAGCAGGGTTTCTTTCTGGCATGCAAGTGCAAAAGATTCAGCAGGAATTGGACTGAATTGTTTGGCTGGCCTTTAAGAAGACACAGCTTGCCACCATCCCCATCTCTAAGAAGCAGATTATTTTAGTTGCATAATTGCCCAGGTGGCAATTATGAGTGCAGCAACTCAGCAGATAATTATTATGTGTTTATTTTGCTGCTTGTTAGAACTGTGAGGTAAACAAACCTGTAATTTACTGCACCGCCCCTTCTTTTTTTATTAATAAGTAAATAAAAAACAACAAATATAAATTATGGTTTAGTCATTCATATGAATTTATTATAACCATGGTATTTTCAATTACAGTCTTTTGTAGCAATTTTCCCCAGTAACAACACTGACCATACAATTTCAGAATGCTGGATTTGACTGAACTCAGCCTCCATATTACTGTGATACTCTCTTTGTCTCTGTCAAACAGCACTGATGCACGCTGTGGTCTTTGGTAACGTGACAGCCATCATTCAGCGTATGTACTCACGCCGTTCTCTCTACCACACACGGATGAAGGACTTAAAGGACTTCATCCGTGTCCACAGTCTGCCCCAGCAGCTTAAACAACGCATGCTGGAGTACTTCCAGACCACATGGTCTGTCAACAATGGCATAGATGCCAACGAGGTGGGAGTTCCTTTCACTGTTGTTGTCATGTAATACCTCTGTACATGGTGCTAGTTACTTCAGTATCATGAATTAAGGGCTTTTTATAAGTGAAGCAATCTGTTTCTAGACTTTTGAATCAATTTTACAACATATGGCTGCATGTATACTCATTTTGAATTTGATTAAAGTATAAAAATAAAAGCTGTTGACGCAGTCAACTTTAAAGCAATTAATCAGTGCTACACCTCATTACTACTGTCTCACATCGTCAGCTCCTGCATGACTTCCCAGACGAGCTGCGAGCCGACATTGCTATGCACCTGAACAAGGACATCCTCCAGTTACCGGTCTTTAAGGGAGCCAGTCGTGGCTGCCTTCGCTCCCTCTCTCTTCATATAAAAACCTCTTTCTGCGTGCCTGGGGAGTACCTGATCCGTCAGGGTGATGCACTCCACGCCAGCTACTTTGTCTGCTCTGGTTCTCTGGAGGTTCTTAAAGATAGCATGGTGCTGGCAATATTAGGTCTGTATGATGATAAATGTTTGATCAACTTGATTTGAATGAAGCCGAAAGTGATCATTTATGTTTGGGATTGTAGGAAAAGGCGACTTAATTGGATCTGACTTGCCTGGAACTGACCAGGTCATCAAAACCAATGCTGATGTGAAAGCACTCACCTACTGTGACCTCCAGTACATCAGTGTGCGTGGCCTGAGGGAGGTGCTGGAGTTGTACCCGGAGTATGCCAGTGTGTTTGCCTCCGACATCCATAACAACCTCACTTATAACCTGCGCGAAGGAAGCCAGGAGGAGGTACTGAATACATATTCGCAAAGCTCACAGAAAGATGGCATCAGTTAGGGTTGCCACCTTTCAGAAATGAAAGTAATAAAAAGAAAACACCACAGCCATGTCTACCATGGGTCCTCTGGCCTGTGGTGGTCACACTTCAGGTTTTGCAAGTGCTTTTAGAGTGTGCGTCTTGCAAAATTTAATTGCTAAATAAAGCATGATTTTGCATTTTACAGGACAGGTGGCAACCCGAGTGTCATTATGTCATGTTCCTTCTCTTAGTTACCTTTGAGCTCATTCTCTAACTAACGATTATTACAGCATCTAATTTTCCATCCAACATCATCTCCCATGCTGTCATCTTGAGTTTCATATACACAGTTGAATGGCTGTCCTGATTCAGTCTATATAAGCCAGCAGTATAAAAAAACAACAGCAAAAAAAACAGGGAAGGTATGGTATGGTTTACCTACTTTAGTTTGGTTTCGAGATTACGTCTTAATGTGTCAACAACTGTTTGAAAGATGCGACTTTTGTGCCCGTTTTGCCCTTTTAGATACCTTTGTTAGTCCTTTTGACATGTGTGCCCCCGTAAAGCGCCTTCATCACCCTTCTTGACACTTGTTCTAGCACAGTGACCAAAGGCCAATTATCATGAGTGGGTACCCTTTCAGGTGGCCATATCAATTCCCCAAAGGACAGCAGGATGGCATTACACCTTGTCAGCTATCTTTTCTCAGTACCGAGTGGTATTTTTAGCAGTTTTAAGAAAGTGTTACATAAGAGTTATTGCCTTGCAAGGGCAAAGAATCACCTAATGTAAAGCAGAATCCATAAGAGTCATAAGACCTAAAAGGATACTCTGTGCTCTCTTTTTGGACAAGTGTCTTAAATAATCACCAACCACAAAGCCCAGATTATAACCTGAAGAAAAGGAAGATCGTGATTTTCAAAGTCTTGAGACAGAGACAAGTTTATTTTGTATGTTTTTTTTAACCCCAATATAGATTTGATTACAAAAAGCCCCAAATCCTCTGTGCATGAGTTTAGGAACATTTTCAGGCGTTTCCTTGCTGCAAAGAGTTCTGAATGTAGTTTGGTCATATTCTATTTTGCTGGACTTACACTGCACCTACAGCTGTTTGAGGGGTTCACAAGCCAGGAATTTTATATCCTGTATGTTTTACCTATTCCTCTGGGTTTCAAGAAGAAAGAGTTTCAATGCATGTTGCTGCAAGATATCTGTCCTGTGGAGATAAAGTTACTAAGGGTCCTGTATAATACCCTGGTTTAATTATCTGTCCACGTCTCTCTACTTTCTTTGTTCTTTTGACTGCATTTCCTCTTAGTGCTTTTTTAAATTTTCTTTATGCTGAATCATGTTTTGATACATATTACTGCTACTCCTATTTATGTGCACTATTTAAGCTCTATTATGTTTTGTTAGTTGATATTGAACCACGGATTAATTAAATCCATTCAATTAAATGTGAATTATATTAGTTCCTGGCCACGCCAAAAAAAACAAAAACATGACATCCAGACTATCTGAGGATGCATTTCATACCCAATAATGTAATTATGTACAATTAAGCTTTGATAGATTGGAAAAACCATTAGTTTGACTCATCATGTGTTAAAAAAGTTCGATGCTAATGTGTGGTTTAAGGTCTGGTTAAAAGATATAGAATGGTTCAGTATGAAATACAGCATTTTTGCTTATTTCTAAGGGGAAGGGAGTTATGAGCAATAAGGGGCCACCGTTCTGTCCGGAGCAGTGTGAAGGTCACCCCACAGGAAGAATCCAGCACTAAATCAAAATTTGTTCAACTTTAATGACCACGTCACCACGGGGAGTGTTAAGTAGTCAGTATTCGTGGAGTGTGAAGAACAAGCTGGTCAGTGGAGAGTTCTGTGAATCAGCAAGTTTATGAAGCTTTATAAGGAAGCTAAAGGAGGAGATGGAAAGAATATATAACTGTGGGAGACATGAGTCGGAAGTTGTGATATGTTCGACTGGATAAAATTAAGTAGTAACTGCACTTTACAAGATGAGTTTATACTGAACTCTGCCTGAATTGGACATTTATACCTAATTTCACACTGTTTTTAGTTTATTCATTGTGGAAATGAGCTAGCCAAACCTTTTGTTCATTATCTACCAAGATTCAGGAGTGGATTTAGGGTTCCTTTTAGGCAGCTGAGATTTAAAATGTACTGCCATGAAATGTTTTCTGTAAGTGAAAGACAAGCGCTTAATTATTCAACCCTCCAGTGTGCCCCTTGTGTCACAAGTGGATTGTGACTGAGAAGAGCTTCCAGTCACACTTCAGGTGCTTACCTTCATCTGCACACCTTTTTGCAAAAAGCCCTGCCTTCATGCACAGCGTACATGTGCGAGATGTTACACTTGTGAGTGAAAGAAGGAAGTCCTGTGATGAAATCCCTGCAAACCCACTTTGCTATGTGGGGCACCTGTGGCGTTCATGCTTCATAATTGGTGCTGGCATTCATGTAGAGTCATTTGGCACCCATATTCCATGCTGGCTAGGTAATTATTGCATGTTGCCCCAGGCTCAGTTTTCCGTATGAAGGGGATTTGTCCTTGTCTGAACAGACTCACAGAAGGGTTGCTCTTGCCTCTCAGAGCTCAGTGACCTCTGATACCATTTTCAAGTTGATTTTTCTTCCAATGTTTTTTCTTTAACTTCAGTTTTGGGGTTTGGTGAAAGATTAATCTGACACTGCTGGAGTGACAGACCGGGTTTGTGCTGTAAAGGCTGAAATCCCTGCCCAGTTTTGCATATGTGTTCAAGCTTTTGTCACACACTGGATCAGTGGGTCCTGAAAAACACAGGTTGTAAAAACACTTTTCTTCATTGACAAAAAAGGAAAGTTTTAAGAAATTATAGAATGTGGAGAGATAATAGTGTGTGCATTTGATTGCATTTTCTGACACTTATGTTTTTTTTTTATTACTGCAGGGCCTTGGCAGATTTTCCAGGTCACCCAGGCTTCCTCATGTGAGTTCAGTGTAAAATGCTATACCCTTCATTTATTTCTTATACGTGATTTTAAGATAGAGTGAAAACAGAAAAGCTTGTCATCAGTCGTTTATAGAGTAGTATGACATAACTGCATTTACAGCACCGATGTCCGCATCTTGGTTTCAGCTATATGGGCTTTTTTTTTCCTTTTTTGAGGGGGGATAACTCCCATTGTTTTTCTGGAACATACTGTACTGCCGGTTAATTCAGGGCCTGTGCGAGGTCTTCCCCTACAGGTTGAAACTCATTTAGAACAGAAAGAGCAGCTCACTCCCTGGGGTTAGCTCACTAACTGGGTCGATAGCTCTTCTAATGGGAAAATTTGTGAGCTATTTTTCTTAGCATGTACTGTATGCCTATTACATGTATTTTCTATGTTTAAAACAATAATTTAATGCTAATAGGATACTCACTTTATCAAAGTCTGAGTAGATCATATCTGATGTGTTCTGAAAATCTGCAATTGTATAAAGCAGAGGGTCAATATGCTGGAGGCTTCTTTTTTCATTGGGAGTGTGTCAATTGACAGCGCTGAAAAAACACTGAGCTGAGGGAAAGTTACTGCCCCTCACAAGCATCAAATAACAAAAGCTCAAAAACAGGTGGCCCATCTTTAGGGAACTTTTGCAGCCGTGCTTGTTTTAATCACCGGAGCCTCGTTCCAATTTGGCATCTGGGACACTGAACATCAGAGGAATCACCTTGTTCCTCTCAATCCACAACACTTTGGTAAATGTTTCCTTTTTTGTTTGTGTTTGTGCTTTATTAGTAGTTACTGTTAAGTACTTTAACTTAGCTAAATGATACAAGTAGAGAGACTTTTTGTAGCACAAAAAAGCAGTGGTCAACAGATGTCTAAGGAACACAACACATGGTGGAGATATTGGGTATAAATCTAGATCTCCATTGAACAATAAAAAACAGGAATTATTAAACAGAATAAATTATTATACAGAGAGGTTATAACATTACCCATCTCTAATTAGTATTAATTAACAATTTTCCTGTTTCTGTTCATTTATTAGAAATAAACAAGAAGATACTCCTTATAGAGTATTTCAATTTGTGTTTTATATGCGCTGAGCTGTTAGGAAAATGTTAAAAATGATATCAGTCATTTGTGTAATTAGTCATCAGCACTGATACAGCATGTTTCTTTTTTTGGGGCGTGGGAAATTAAATCTTGATCTCTCACGCTGCAGTCTTTGCTCAGCTACACCTGGAAATTTCATTACAATAGAACGCTGCCAGGTGCAGCCAGAGATAATGAATGTTATAATGGGATTACTCAAAAAAGATTTTAACAAAGGGCTATGAGATTAGATTTTATACCACAGAGTGCCTGGATGTCTTAAATGATCAAACGCATAACTGCAGAGTAAAACACAACAGGTGCACAATGTTAATTCACTGGTAAATTCTCTTGGAAAAAACATTTGCACTCACATTATTTAAGTGAAATGGAACCATCTTGCAGGCCTTTCTTTGGTAACTTGTTAAAATGGTCACTGCAAAAGCAGATGTGAATAATTATTAACATTTTTCCACCAATATGGACCCACTTAGCCTCTGCCTCATTATCTGTGGGTCATTTATGACAAGTCCATAACGTGTCTTTCTGCTTGTTTGTTTTTGTTAGTTTTATTTCTTGATATTATTTACTTACCTTATATCCTACTTTTCACTCCCTCTGTTTATATGCCCCACGTTTAAAGATGTTCCTTCTGTGATCGTTTTATATTACCTCCTTTCATGTTGCTGTAATTTTCCTGTGGATAATCTGTGGTTTCTTCTTGCTTCTGTTGAATTTATGAAAAGCTTCGAAACACCTGTCAGTTCTTTTTTCCTCCGACATTCCTTCTTTTGGGTCGGCCGTTGACAAACCTGTGACTGGCTGAAGTTCTACACAACATCTTACGTCCAATGTAGATGTGTTGATGACAGTGAACCTTATCAAGTTAGAAGGAAAACTGACAACTTACTCTGGAACACATTAAAAATGTGTGAATTTCCTTTGCTTAGACTTCAAGTTTGAGACTATAATTTCACGAGTTTTTTCTCTATTTAAAAGCCATCCACTGCGACAGTGACTGATTTTATTTCTGACGAGACTAACTAAAATGAAGTAGAGAATAAATCACTGGATGATCTTATCATAAATGGTTTAAAAGAGACAAATAGTGTGCTTAGTCTCAAACAAATATGTTCCCTTCTAATTTGTTTTTTGTTTTCCTTAAACTTTGAGAGTTTAGAATTGCGCATATAGGCATAGAAACAACAACAAATTATCTGAGTGCACATTTAAGAATTCTACTTGTTTTATTTCCTTTCAGCAAGAACCCAGGCTTCCCTCAATTGTGGAGACCAAGGGGGATGACTCTGATGACTCGTTCCAGCTCTCTCCGGCCACACGTTCCCGTCGCAACCTCCTGCTGCCCAGCTTCACCAGCCCTGTTCGCCGTACCTCGCTGGGGAACCTGTTGGGGGATGAATTGAGGCAGTTCAATGCACTGCGGCGCTCCCGTTCGCCTAACCTTAGTCGTGGCTTCCTCGGGCAGAGTCTCTCCCCTCAGCCACCATCAAAAAAACAGCACGGCTGCTCTGTGTCAGTCACAGCTCCAGCTTCTACGTCAGCTCAGAAAGAGCCAAATGTGGAGAAGAAGCCCACAAAGCTGCTCATTCCAACTGTCACCTGTTTTCCACCACCAGATCTTAGCCCCAGGTATTGTGGAAGCACAAAGAGTGAACTATATTCCTTTTTTAAATTTGGTAACTGTATGATCAAAACAGAACTATTAAACCAGTTATAAACATTCATTTTTTAAACTGTAGTTTCAGATTATTCAGTGCATATGCTGTGATGATATTGTATTACAACATTATCTATCATTTACGTTGACATAAAATAGTCTGTTTTGTTGCTTTATCATAAAATGAATAAGAATATGGAGACATTTTGCCAAGACATGTCTTCTTGAATTTGATGGCACATTATTTTAATCAAATTCCTAATCTGCCCTTTTCAGGCACGATCAAACTCTATTTTGTCTCTCTCAAACGCCCCCTTTCAACATGAAGTTGCAATCATGAAGGACTCATAAAAAAATCTGAAATTGATAACTTTGCATGAACGAACACTCATTATGTGTCTAAAACTCCTCCAATATGCATCCAGGAACTTCAAGTGACACAACAGAAACTTTCAGGATGCATTTCACGTAAACATGGGGATTTGCATTGGATTTTTCAACAGTTGGGATTGTATTTCATTATAGGAGCATTGTTTCTATCTGCCATAACTATGAGTAGTTGCATTGTATCCCCAAGTCACCCAGTAAACTGTAGACATAGTTTCATAGAGCTCAAGTGTCCCCCCCTCCAGACTGGGCTCCTCTCTTCAAGCATAGAGACCTACGTGGGTCTTTGCCAGCAGCAGCTCTCATGGCACGTCTCTGGGTCGTCTTAAGGCTCTGATGACAACTGAAAAAGCTCTAGTGTTACACTGACCTCTGTTTCCTTCCTCCTCACCCCTCCTGCCAGGGTTGTAGATGGCATAGAGGACAATGGGCACACATTCCATTTCACTGTGGAGCGCAGCGGGCCCAGCGCCAGCACAGGTGGCAGTACCCAGGGTAAGTCAAACCGCCCCCCGCTGAGAGGGTCACATAGGTGCCAGATAACTGGAGGCAAATTAAAGAGTTCAAACAGTGGATACCACAGGGGACACCTGCATCCTTCTGAGGAAATCTGAGAGCACAGCACAATGAATGACAACCAAGTGTCCAAACAGTCAGAGAGCATGTTAAAGGACAAACGAGGTCAGGATAAGGTTCTCACCATTTGAGTTTTTGCTGATAGTCGCGATCCTTCTTAAACACCTAAGAAGGCGTTTAAAACTGTTATTCTGCATAGATAAAGGATATATCTATGTAGGGCTTACACATACTGTATATGTATGTGACTTACACTGTATGTCACATGATATGAATCTTTATTAAATCAGCTATGTAATGTGTCTGAGTTGTGTTTTCCAAAGGCAGTCTTTTCATTTTCTCGTACACAACTTTCCAGAGTCCCCACAAGCTACGGCCGCTCTATTTTTGGAGACAGAAGAAGTCAGGCAAAGCATCAGTCAACTCAGCCTTCAGGTAATGTACAGCCACCAGACCCAGATTTAAAAAGTATGGGCAAAAAGATCATGTATCTATCTATTTAGATTCTGTAAATCAACATCTGCTATTCTTCAGGTTGTGGTTTCTTTACACAGTTATATCAGACATGCTCTGTTTCTGCATGTCTATCTCTGCTGACTTGGAGTGTGTTCCCACTTGTGAGGTTTAGTTTGATTAAAATGAACCCTGATGTGTTGTCTTTGTGTGGTTCCCGAGGCACACAAAACTACTTTACTTGAAAAAGACAGATTTTTAGTGCCTTGAAAGGTGGATCTCATCTTCCAAACAAATTCCAATATGAATAAAATAATAGTCAGTGAAACTTAGATTAAAAGTTTCTAACAAACTTATAGGAGCTAAGTTGCTTTATAGAGTATTCACCATATATTTGCTACATATCCTTATTTGTGTGTGCAGCAGGAAACATGGTCGAGCTATTTTTATACCCTATATTCAAAAGATGTTTCTGATATGTCCAATGGTAAAAATCCCGCCATGGAGAACCTTCTAGAATTAAATGTGTTATCTCCTTAAGATTGTGTAAGTTTAGTTAACAAAATATACATCTAAAAATTTATGTAACCTCTGTCTCTTCTTTCAGACATCAATGTCTTCTATGAAAGAACATTTCAGTTTGAACAATAAGATTGTGTCAGGGCTAATTTCAGCTCTGGTACAAACCGGGGAACCAAAGTATCAGTGTGAGCACACCTTTTATCTGACAGGAATACAGTTAAAACAGGTGCAATGAGAGGACCCAGATGGGTCCCACCTGAGTGGGTGCTGTCTAAAGTTAATGGAGATTAATCAGCAGGGCACTTCTGCAATGCAGAGCATAGTCAGAAATGCTGACTCAGCATCTTGTCCTCTTAAACGTCTTAATCACAAGTTTTGAATCTTTCTTATATCAGTTACTTTTCATTAGTAGTCTTTATCCCTGTCAACAAAAGTGAGTAAATGTATTGTTTTTGTGCAGACCTAAATGATCAATTTGAGTTTTGCATATTTTAGTTGTGTTCCTATGTATCTTACTTAACTTATATTTGATAATACTTATTGAAAGTATTTTAATGGCATTAAAATATCTATGCACTCTCCAAACAGATGAATACATTAAACCAGGAGGTGTCGGAGCTCACAAAGGGTCTGCACCACATGATGCATCTCCTCCAGGCTCTCACACCTGTACATTACCACAAGACTTCATTATCCTCCTACCCCTATTCTGTCCCAACGGCGTCCAACCCTTCCACGACCCCCAATGCCGGCATGCAACTCAACCCTGGTTTACTGCACTGCCTCCAAAGTGATCCTCGGAGCCTCAAGGCCCACAGCCACCAAAGTCCCACCGCTTCTGCCCGCTGGGCCTGCAGTGGAACGGCCGAGTCCCAAACAGAGAGTCACCGGCCTTCTACTCCGCCTGCTAACACCTGTTTACCACATTCTGTAAACCCCCTATCTAGGCAAGGCCCATGCCACAGCTCCCAGAACAAGTCCTCGCAGCTGTGGACCTGCCATTCACTACATAGCATGAGTCCAGACTACGGAAGTCCTGCTCTGGCACGTCATGCAGGACACGAAGACTCCACAGCTCTCAGTTCTAGCCCCACCACTATCAGCCAGTCCCAGCCCACTTTGTGCCTGCAGCCTCCAAGTGATAGTCACGAATTATCTTGCCTTTTATCCAGTGCTCCTACAGGAACATCCACACACAGCCTGCTAGATGCTTTACCCTCTTACTCCAATCTCAACCTTCCACAAGCCTCAAATGAGGCTATTTACGCTCTAATGTCTGCCCCCCCACCTCATAATCTGATCCAGGATACCTCTCTCTTCCAAATCGATGACTCGCTCCCCTCCATCCAATCTGTCTCTTCTTTAGATTCAGGATCCCCACACAGGGATGTTCTAGAGTCCTGTGTCCCCCTGGGCAATGCAGCTGCTTTAGAGCACACAAGTTTGGAGTGCCTGCTGGGAAACAGAGACTCCATGGAAAGCAGGGACAGCGAAAGTGCATCATCTCGAAGGTCCAGCATTGGCGTCCAGACTCAGAGCACTGAGCAGTCTTGGTGCCTGGACCTCACAGACTGAAGTGTCCTTGTTTTTATGGACATAGCAGGATGAAACATCACTCAAAAAGACCCTTCAATTTGTTGACACGCGACTTCTTTCAGTGTTTAAAAAAACTGGAGATTGTTGGTGGGTGCTCTATTTTCCTCTTTTGATTCTTGGGCTCTCACATTTGTCACTTTCTATGCAAAAGCATGTATGTGTGCATTATCTTGGCTTTACTGAAGTGTGTCTTCTACTAAACCTCCACGACAGTGGCTGCAGTATATGTTGTATATTTTTTCCAACATCCTCTGAGCATTTTGCCATCAACAATACCTGTTACCTTCTTGCATGGTAAAGTTTTTTATTCTTTTTCCTAAGGAAAAGGTTTCCAAGTTAATGTGTATGCATTTCACGTGAAAACCTAATGATTGTGTGCACAAATACTGTATTTATAAGCCAGAAAAGTCATAGGTATGGGATATTTGAATATACAAAGGAACAAATTTGTCTCTTGACTTTGCATGTATGAAACAGAGTATGTGCACCTATTTACATACATTTTTGTTTTTATCCTAATGTTTTTCTCAGATAAGCATTTTCATTTCTGAATTCATAAAGTTTCAGACTGGTGAGTACCATTAGAGTCTAATTAGTACAGTACAGATAACCGATGAATTCAGCAAAAATATCATTTAACATTTCCTTTCTTTGCTCTCCAGATATTTTTTCCAGAGATTTTAGTGATTTTCTATTCATTTACCAAGCATCTACAATAAACATATCTGCAGATAAATTACACAGAAATCTATATTTAGGAATAAAGTGGGTTCCATAAAATATTTAAATCTTTGTCATTTGCACAATATGAATGCCTCGGCGTTGCTAACTGAGGAACCTATTAAGGTATTCAAAGTATTACTAGGTTTTTGTTTTTTTGAATGATTCCTGTTTGGTTGACAAAATAAATATGCAGAAAATGTGTCACTGTGTCCTTTTCTGTGTTTTCTCACATTCACAAGCAAACATGCCATAACTCCAAACTGTACTCAGTATGCTTTACTATCAGAAAACATCTCATCAGTCGAGCATTGTAGACGTCTACTGTTTTACGAGTTGGCAACAGCCTCTCACCTGAAAAGCTTGCTTTATGAATAGCTGTCATAATTTTCAGGAGTGAGCAAAGTCTGCAGTTACACTTATGTTTGAAAATCACACTGTCACCTGAACTAACCTGAATGAACTGTGTTGATTTGGTCACTATTTGATAAACATTGCCCTCGTATTAGATTGTCAAAAATAAGACAATTTGGTTGCAAAATATGGTGATCCAATAACGCTTATTTATTTATTTATTTATTTTTGTTTCATGTGGCTTTTAAGGGAAATCCCAAGAGATAAAAAATATAGATGTTTGATTTAGAGTAAGACTAAAGTAGACAGAACACTAGCAATCTGGTTTTGAGAAAAAGAAGGAAAGGGTGCCACAAAGGCCACCTCTGCGGCTTTCTTTTATTTTGTTCTTCCCCTCCTTCAGATTGTCAAGTCAGCAATCTAGCCATCATCTGCACTGCAGAAGTGCCCTGCTGATTAATTAATACTGACTTTAGACTGCACCAACCGGGCCCCATCTGGATCGTCTCTACACCTAATTTTCTTTGTTTACCCCCATATTAAGGCTAAATGAAGCATAATACAGAGGAAGATGCAGATGTATTAGCATTGTTAGCACTTTTCCAGATGTTAATGTCACATTATGAAACATTCCCCAAGATTCAGGCTTTGAAACTGCTCCGCCATGATAAACCTAATCCAACACCCATGGCTTCCAAATATAAATTCATTTTTTATCATAAGTTTTCCTAATTTTCCATTTAAAATTAGCAAAAGTCATGCTCTGATTGATCTGGAAAGAAATATCAAGGTTTTTGTACAAACACCAAAATGATGGAAGCAAGTGGCCATTCTCCATTCTGTTTCATTTTCACTTTACAATGCCAATGTAATACAACCTTTATAATTTTTTTGTCTTTATTTGCTGGGTGCTGCACTATTTGAACGTCTTTTGGAGAAACATTTCCCCATTTCCCTGACCTGTTTTTATCATGTTTTTTTTATGTGACCAACAGAAAACACAAAAGTGACATTTTTAGGCTTCTTAATTAGAGTCAAAACCCAATTTATTCAAGAAGAGTAACATGTTACATTTTGGTGTATCAGCACAAGCGTTTGTTTAGTTCTGAAATTGGAGTTTGACCTCGTCTATCAAAGTTTGAAAGAAACCCAGATTTTATAGTTGATTAGAAACCAGAAATTGCTCTGTGGATCCCAAATAAAAGGAAGGTAGCAGTGGAACTGTGACACATTGAACTTAACATTTCAGAGGCCAGGTGATATTTGCTTGGAGTTCGGAAATGAATAATTTAAAAATGAATAATTTTAAAATTAATATTGTAAAGAATAAAGACAGAACTGTACATATAACATCGGTGTCACACAGGAATGTAACACAGCAGTAGAAACCTGAAAACAAAAGCAGACAAGTCGACTGACATGATTTAACCGTCTGATCGTGATAGTCTCCCCTCTGAGATTTTTGTGGCACATCCAACTGTGAAGGAACCCCAGGGAGAACCGAACCCTGAACACACCAAAGCACCATGTGTCCCCTGTGGACTGAGAAAGCCTAGATCCCCCAGGAGGAGTTGAGGACGGGATATCTGGGCTTCCCTCATGAACATTTTAGACTGGATGGGTGGTATAGAAAATTTTGAAAATGCTAAATCTCATGATTGCGAATGAATATGTACTCTAAAGGAGAGACACGGGACATTTCTATTTGTTCGTTTAGCCCACTGACAAAAAAAACAAAACATTTCAGTTGTACATGTGCCTTCTCCTGTGTGTTTAATGTCAGTTTTTTTCTTGGCATCAGTGTCATGGCTTGTCAAGAGTGTGTGTGAGAGAAACCCAGATGACTATTTTTTAGTTAATGTTAAACTGAAATTATCAGTTGTGCAAAGAGAACAAAATACAGAGCAGGTGACATCTCAAAGAAGCACATTTAAGATTCCCCATCACAGCAGGATAAAAAACCAGGTGGAATTTCTGTCACACTTCAGTGAGTGGATTATGTTCCGAATAATATTTATGTAATGTAAAACATTTTCCGCTTCTTGTATTTCTGCTTTTTTTTTCAAAGAGTGATTGGTGTATAGAGGCTGCATATTGTGAAAACATGAAGCCTGTGATTTTTGCTGTCTGGGTGATGCTGCTCATTACTCAAAGTGAGTAAATCAGCTGTCTTGCTGTTTATTTATATATGTGAACATATCTGTTTTTGGAAGTTGGTTCTACAGACACATATTTCTTGTTTATGTGTTTGCTGGTAGCTGCATGATATTTATGAAATTTGATACCAGAAATATGCTCAACATAAGTCAAGAGAGACAATGAAAGACATTTTTGTATGGAACTAGGCGTAACAGGAAAACTGTACAATCACAGATTAACTAGAGAAAGGTGATCATATTGAGTTTCTAGTACAAAAGGGGCTTATGCCATCATATGATAAGATGTGTTCAGACTGAAGCTGCCAGACTCCTTTCTGCACTTTTAACAGTGGAGATTCATACTAACAGGTTGTTCCTTCTTAAAAGCTGTCTGTCCAAACTAGAAACTATGACAATCCATATGTTTTTTGTCTTATTTTTCCAGACGAAGCCTTGGAATGTCACTGTGGAGGAAGAAGACAATGTTCAAGTCCCATAGAGAGCTGCTATTTGCCAGGCAGTGTTTGTCTTCATGTCATCTTTCGGAACGTAGTTGGTGAGTCTCGTCCTTCAAGAACCTCTAAATTAAAGGAAGAAAGGTGCATAACCTCGACAAAAATGAAGAATAAGCCAGTCAGCGCTCTCCTTGTGTTTCCACAGGAGGTTATTACATCAAGGGCTGCGCAACTTTGAGCACCTGTGAATTATATGACAGACCGGGCATTTCTGTCACTTGCTGCAGCACTGACCTTTGCAACTGATGAACTTATGTTAGGCAGGAAAAGCTTCTGATTAACAAATTATCTCCTGTGCATTACACAACTGTCATCATCACATCTAACATCCTGCTAACAGTATATTGTGGTTTTGTGATTTTTTTTTCAAGAAATGGAACAAATTTCGTGTAATACCTAAATAAAATCCAGACATGCTGCAACACTGTGTCATTTTTGATGACAATGACTTCTGTTGCTTATTATCCAGCTCCGTGTGTCAAATTAACAGCATGAAGAAAACTTTAAAGTTTATTGGCTGTTTGTCTCATTCACTGATGCTATTTATTCTGCCGGTAATTGATAGAGTTGTGTGAACTGACTTCAACGTAAATTCACACAGATTATCTAAATTACATTCACAACTAGATTAAAATGTTTACATTTTAACACCCTACCATACTCTTGTAGAACAAATGCTATTGAGTCCATCAAACCACATCTAACAAAGTCAGAGTCCATGTATGAGTGCAGGACTGATGTAAAAGTAGTTTAAAATAGAATTGATGGAAATTATGTTGAACAAACTAAAGAAGAAGACTTCATATATACTAGGTAATGTATGAATCATGAAACTGGTTGAGTTACAATCAAATAAAATCCCTGAAGGGACAATAGAGAGGTGCAAGAATAATAATAGATAATAGTTAGAGCTGCCTAGTAAAAGTTGGATCCTGTTCGGTCCAGGTCAAGGACACATGTGGCACAATTTCTTCAGGTGGAAAAATAATTAACTCCAGTGCATTGGTTTTGGCTGCAACTGTGATCCTTTCAACAAGGTAAACAATTTACCTGATATCAAACCTGGCAAGGTTTCACCACTCTACAATATGGGCTGGAATGTGCAAAAAGTAAAACTTAAAAAACAATTCTGAAACATAAAGTGAAATCAATTTATTTTCACATGGGATGTTACTCATATTTTTTAATTCATAAAGTTTTATTAAAAGCTGCAAAACATATCTTCTTTGTTGTCTTATTGCACCACCATGTGGCCATGAATACATGAACTTAACAAAACTATCAAACATTGAGGTTTACTTCTGATAAAGGAACAAGACAAGACTATGTAAAAAAAAAATGGAATGGCAAGTAAAATAAGAAAAATGCATTGCTTATAATGATGGAAAATGTTGACCAGATAACATCAGGAAAGCTGAAAGAAAATCTGGAACGCTGGAAAAACATATAAGTGGTAAAAAAGGAAAATGATCTACATACTTTAAACACGAATAAAAATACTAATAACAAATGTGACACAAACAGCACCATTCAGTTCGAGTCCCTGGGGAAGATACAAACTCCAGACCTTTCTGTGTTGAGTTTGCATGTTCTCCCTGTGTCTGCATGGGTTCTTTTCAGGTACTTTAGCTTCCTCAGTGGCATGTCAGGTTAATTGGACACTCCAAATTGCCCTCTAAGAATGGCCCTAAGACATCATGCCACTAAACTGTCCCAACATAGTGATCGCTTTGGTAGGCAACAAGACAGATGTTGCAAAAAAATTGAGCTGTTCTTGAGGTATAAAGATGTGATATGTCTACCCTTACTAGTCATAAATCGTATATCCCCAGCACAGGAGTGTTTAACCTCCTGAGACCCCGCGTCCACAGACATTGCATGTTTGCCTGTCTTTAGCATGATACTTGTTTTTTCTTTCGACTTTGACCTCTTGGCCTCATAGCAGACGCTATCAGACACTACTGTCTGAAATCTAAAGTAAAACGGTGTTATACATTAAACAACTATACAAGTTGTTTTAAGGAGAATATAAATATAGATCTATATATGCATGTATGTTTCTTACCTACAATTCAGTGAAATGTAGCTGCCGTGTTTTTTGTATCCTCAGCTTATCCAATCTGAAAGATTTTGGGTTGGTTTAAATCGTTTAACAGAAAAAAATCACATTAAAGTAACAGTTTCAATGTTGTTTTTATTTTTATTTAATTGGAGGTCTGTGCAATCCAGAATGTAATTATGTGAATGACAGAAATGCAATACTTTATTTTAATCTTCCCCTTGTTGAAATTGGAACAATTTGGATTATCCATCCATCCATCCATCCATCCATCCATCCAATTTGGATTATCAGAATTTCAAATCAAAATGCCCCACTGGGAAAAAAATTACAATTCAATTGATTTTAAAATATCTAAGTCCCGTTTAAATACATACTGTTGTCTTCCCGAAAAACAAAGAAGCAAGCCAGTCACTAGTACAACGTGTAGAATTATTTGTTTAAAAAAAAATAATATATATATATATATATATATATACATAAATATATATTTGATAACTGTCCAGGGTGTACCCTGCCTCTCGCCCGTTGACCACTGGGATAGGCTCCAGTTCCCCCCGCGACCCCATGAGGGAATAAGCGGTATTGCTAATGGATGGATGGATGGATATATTTGATATTTTTTTCAGACTGAATTTATGTAGTTGAGAATAATGTAGGAAGAGAATTTCTTAGCTTTGGCCTGTAACTTGTTAATGTATTCACTAGATGGCAGCATTAACCTTTGTATCTTGATCCAAAGAAGCTCAAGGGGGACTTTCAAAAAATAAAACAAGTGTGACCATTATTTTGCATGCACAAAACAAGAATTAATTTGTTTTTAAAGTCCATTCCAGTAACATGGAATAATGAGCAGCAATTTGATAAGCTGTTCTGTATTTAATTATGGTTTTAGCCAAGGCACTGTGTTAAAGTGAAGAATATGGGGAACTACATGGTAACATTTAAATTCATGGCTGTCTGTGAAAGGGAGTGAATATGTAGATTGCTCTGCCAACTGCCACATGGATAACAAAAAGACAGTCTTGCAGATGAATGGCACAGTAGTGGAATGCTTAATTTATGTTTAGCTCAGCACTTCTCATTTCAAAGCAGTATTTCCCTGGGTTAATTCAGCAGGTCATACATGTGACCTTTAAATGGACATGTGTTGAGTTCTTTGAGGTTTCAAGATTAGCTGCAGATATGTCCTTTGAATCGATGGTCTAACAGCAATGAGACACATTACTTGATGTTGAAAGAATGGATAATTTTTACTGATGTTGGGCTGTCTAGTGCAAAATTATAATACAATAATCATTGATATTTTGACCACCTTATAAAAAATGACATATGTCGTAAACAATGGGTGAGTATAGAGGGACAGGACCTCAAACACAAACTGAAACAATAGTTTACATTCACATTACAGGCTGCAGCTCTTATGCATGACAATCGTTTATGTGTTCAGGCCAAACAATATATTTACTAAGAAAAAAAGGCAAAATCTCATGAGATTCTGAACAAGAAGAAATTTCAAAGAGCTAAAAAAAACACTGAATTTATAGTAGACTTTGATAGGAATCCATCCATATCTGTTTGACAACCTTTACTGGGAATTTAACCTATCCCAGCTGTTATAGCAAGAGAGGCAAGGTACATCCAGTCCACCACAGGGCTTGTTACGATTCTGAGTACGGGAACTGGTGTCAGCTAGTTGTGTTGGGCTTGTTAGGATGCAAGCAAACACTATATATGAAATCCATTACAACAATTTGAACAGACACACACTGGTACCATTTCTGCCAAAAGCCAGCAGGCGCTCTGTTCACAGTAAATGATTTTTCATTTGTTGAGCTGTCAGTCAAGATGTGTTCTGTCAAAAAAGAAACTCATTTCATGCTTGGCCTGTGTGAATCATAATGGCATGAGAGCTGTACTGAAATTGATTGTGTTTAGAGCAGGAGATTTGCAGAATAAAGGAAATAAGGCCTGAAAATAAGCGTGCTTTCATTCTGTTCCACTGTTTTCTTGGTTCTCTTATTTTCCAATGAAACAGGTAATGTTGCTAAATCATCGTTGTGGTCATAAAGGGAATTTCAGATTTGCTGAGTAGCTTTGGTGACAGTCAATGTGTTTTCCTCGACAAACTGATAGAGTATTTTTATGGCATAGGTCAGTTCAAAGAGAGAAAACAGTGGCTCTGATGGATTCCCTCTATCTTCCCAGACAAAGAAATGTCATTAAATACCAAGGACATGGGGACACATTATCTGGATTTTGTTCTGTGGAACAGTTAAAGATTTCTGCTGATAGCCATCAGATGTGTGATGTGGTCCAATAATTCCCTCTTATCTAAAATTAAACATCTAACTGTGTTGCCGTTGGGTGGGAGCACAGTAAAAAAGGACAACACATTATAAACTGCATAGAGGGTATTCTTACTTTTAAAATATCACCATCTTTATTTACCAATTGTATGCTGAACTAACTAAACATGCATTTTGTCTCAGCAGCTCTTACACACTGAACATAAGAATATGTCTAAACAAGTACAGTAGATGTAGTGTATTATAACATTTGTTGTTTGCTAGCATTTTCATGATGGGGTTGCTGTCAGGGTGTGTGATGAGTCTGACAGTTTTTTCAAGTGCCACATCAACATTTTGATTTTCTAGTATGGACAACAGCACAGGTGATGAGGTGGCATGTTTGGCAGCCACACATTTATTCCAGAATAAATACAAAAAATAAGAATAATCTGTTAAATTCATATATAGCCTTGGCCCATGTTGGACTTTTAGTTGCTTAATTTGAACATTTAAACCTGTGACACATGCTCATGTGCATGTTTATCTGAGATTTCAAACCATGTTCCCAAAAGAGAACCAAAAATACAAATAAAAAGCAAGACATTATTAACCAGCCTATGAGCTCATTTCAATAGTCTTCTTTCAAATTCCTTTTCGGCACTTCATCTTTCATGAATACCAACAGATTTGTTCTCAAGAAATAAATCAAGTGGACTTAAATGACACTGTCTGTTTAGGACAGAGTGTACAAGGATGTACCCGTGAAGCCAATAATGCATCGATATGCCTTTCAATCACTCCTGTTTCTGATAGACCTCTTCTTTCACTTGCTACTTGAACCTGGCTAAGTACATTTTTTTAAATCGTTTCCCCATAATTTATGACAATATTTACAAAGAAGAGATGTCTCAAGTTAAAGTGTTGCATGTTGAAGGATCTCTGGGATAAGCTCACTACACACCCATCCATAACCAGTTAATGAGTGTATTTTAAGCGGAGACGATGGAATGCTGTATTGTAGCACATTTAGCTGAAATGTTTGTTCTGATGCAAGAGAGGAAGAAGTTAAATGTGTTTGGCTTTCTTCAGAGGGAGATAAAAGTGCTTGCTCACTTGGCCTCAAACTTCCGAGATCCCAAGATGATGGCATGTGTGAGGCCAGCCCATTCCACAGCCAAGGGGTCAGAAATGATCTGCTACCAGCATCCTGGTACCAGAAACTCAAGGACACTTCTCAGACATTCTTTATCCACACCCACTTGTCTGAGCTCTTCGAGGAGGTGTAACGCAATTAAATGACTGCTCAGTATTATACTATGTGTTTTTCTATGCTAGATCAAAACCCAACAGCACTGTATTAAATCACTTTATGTCAGTTACTTGTAGGTTAAATGTTTAGAGCTCAAAATAAAGATTTGCTTTGTTTTTATCCTTTACTAGAAAAGACAGCCTACGTGAACAATTGCCAATGGGCAAGTCTTAGGAAGGCCAAAAGCCTCACTCTCAAACTGATAAAGAAGGGATACAAATTCAAGTTTACATGTCTCAGAGTCAGAAAATGTGAATGGAAGTAAGGATAAGACCAGAATAGTGACTTGCCTAAAACCATTTCACACAAAGAATTCATATTCGAGGAGAAACACCATTTTTCTTTCTCTCTCCACTTCC
The DNA here is from genome assembly GCA_013363375.1 of Menidia beryllina. Lineage (NCBI taxonomy): Eukaryota > Metazoa > Chordata > Actinopteri > Atheriniformes > Atherinopsidae > Menidia > Menidia beryllina. The sequence continues at coordinate 4,368,847 of JABUIW010000056.1, forward strand.
CACCAACAACACAAATAAAGAACCATCAATCATGGAAGAATCACAAGTTAATCACTAGAGCCCTGAGTCATTTGACTCAAAGTTAGACCATTCATCTTACTTTCATGGATTCATAGCAGCATTTTGATTCCAGATTGTTATCCAAGTGTGTCACAAAAAATCGACATAGATGAGCATGAAAGCTTGACAAAGGGTTTAATTTTCCTCCAAAATAATTAAAATAATAAAAGAACTCTACTGAACCTCTTCTGTCCAGAAGAAACATTTTTCAAATTTCCTGACGTCTACTACATTAGGTACAAAATAATGATTTTTTTCATAGTTCAAAGATGGTTTAAATGTAATATTTGATGTTACAATTATCACCTACATTTCAAGTGATCTAAAAGCTGTTGTAGTGGACTTACGACTAAACCCATAAATTGCCAAATGTACTCAGGGGGGTAATAATGGGGTAAAGCTCAAATACTTTAAGATTGAATGTTACCCTGTTCTAAGTTGTGAAGTTCAGACATTATCCTGCCCCGGCTTTCACGGTTGCGCCGTTCTTTTCTTTTATATTCCCACTTGTTTTTTTTTAATTAACTACAGACATTCATCATGCGGCATCTCAATCAAACTTCAAAGTCAAAAGGCAAAGTAAGTACACTAAAAGAAAAGTGTTGCCATGGTTTCCAGGTTAAACTGAAGTTGTGGCCGGTTTTCTTGATGATTCTGAGTGGAGCAGAATAAAAATGTCCTTTAATGAAAGCACTCAAGATGATGGCAGAGCCGAGAGCTGTTATTAAGTCTGTTGCTGGGAGCATGACAATTGGACTTGAGCTTCACATAAATGGAGCTCCCAAATGTTCCCTACACTTACTAATCTAACCTTTACAACAGGAGGCTGATTCCACCGTGGTGCAGACATCCTTTCTGCACGTAGATGTGTGCGTATTGGTGGGATTTTCAGACTGTCATTGAGAAGTGAAGACACTGGGTGCATTGATACGTTACACCCTTCTGTCTTGCTATATGCACAGACAAACACATGTGCTTCTTTATTTTTAGGGCCATTGCCTTGTGATGGGGTCAAACTGGGTGTCAAAAAGACTTCAATGAGAAGGACATAGCTCGAACTCCAAGTATGTTTCCATCATGCATCCATCACTGTCCAGCTGACAGCTGATCCAAACACACAGAGCAGAGTGGCCGGAGCACGCAGGCATTTGTCCGTGTCACTGTATTCCCAGATACGTCTGCAGGCATCCGCTTTTGAACATAGCCCAACAATGTTAATGAGGGGCTCTGATGGTTGTGGGATGGGGGATTGGTGGGCTGGTGATAGGACTCAACACCACCTAAAGGTGGAGGGAAATTTGACATGTCCGAGCGAGAAAATGTTGTAGTGTGAGCCCTCAAACTGTTCATATTACAGCGAAAGGACATTAAGAGGCAGGTTTTTTGCAGACATGTCTACAGACATTTGTTAGAATGTTTAAGAGGTTGGTAGTACAAATGCCAGTGGCTGTTCTGTTACAACTTTATGTTCTTTCAGGAATTTACTTTCACTCTTTTAAATTAGCAAATGCTACAATACATGGATATCATCGCAACACAGCAGGAAAATGTTAGTAATCAACAAAGGGATACTGTGAATTGGCTAATTTAAAATTAGTTTATTTAAGAGTTAAGAGGAAAATAAAAATCTTCTGTCTGGTTTATTCTGTTCTAGTTGCCATTGGGCAAGAGGCAGGATACACCCTAGATATCATAGGGTCACACAGAGATTAACAAAGGCGCACTCTGAGAGGCAGGCCTTCAAATGCTAGCGATTTGAATTCTGGGAAATGTAAAGCTCAGTTCTACATATCTCAGATTTGGTTGCCTCCATTTAAAAAAATGTTTTTTCAAAACATCAAATGAGTGCACACAAAGAAAAAAAAGGCTACAATTATTTCGCACTAGATACTGAATAAGGAGAACGTGGTGACTGAAATTAGTTCTAAATCTTTTTTACCACTATGAGGGCTGTCTGCTTTTGTTTCGATGCTCTATTGTTGTTGTTTTTTCCTTGAAAACGTTTTATTTTTCAATAAGAGGCCATATTTTGTTTTATTTTAACAACCCAAATCAATCAACCAGTAACTCAAATTAGAAAAAAGCTTGTGTTTTCATCCAAATGTCCACTGAACAGCTTTCCTAACTTTGTGGTCATTTGACCGTTTTACATTTCAAGCAAACCTGGTGCTGCGCCGCTTTTGTCCCCAGCTCTGTTTTCACACCGACTGATTTCATTTGTCCTATTCTCTCTCTCTCTCATCCCCGCGCGCAGTGATTCGGTATCTCTGTCGCACAGGCGGCGGCAGCGGCCCAGCGCGCGCGCATTACCCGCGTGGTTTATCTTTCCTTGACTCGCTCTCGGGACTGAATCGCTTAACAGGCAGCTGAGCTCGCGCTGTAATCTGTGACAGCTGGAAATGGACAGCGACGACAGAGGAGCTGTGCAGCCGTCTCACACAGGTAGGAAACTCATTTGAGTTTTTACATTCTGACGCTGGCTTTTTTTTCTTTAATCTAAACTGGATGAGATGTTTTTCTTTGTCTTCTAATGTGTCTAGAATGTAATTTAACAGACATGTAGCACTCACAATATGGACTGCCTTGACCGAGGTTCAACTTCCCGTCCTTAATTAAACTTATTTGGACTATAGTGCACGTGTCATCCTACTTATTAAAAATCTACAACAACTGCGTTCCAATTGGCCACAGCTGTTGATACTTTAAAATGAAAACAAAAGTTAACATTTATTTGTGGAAGCTTATCCGCAGAGGGTGTTGGCTCTAAATATTCCAGTATTATTTGAAGAAGAGGCACACAATTTTTCTTGAAAATGTATGTAAAGCCCAGCTCTGTTATGACGACACGAATATATGGATAAAATGTCTGTGCTTGAAGAATAGTGGTTGAAATCTTCTCAATATAACCTTTTAAATAATTACATTAATTTTCTTTGGTGATATGAGATATTAGGGTCTCCAAAAAGCTGTGTGTGTGTGTGTGTGTGTGTTTTGTTTGAGGCCAAAGGAATAAATGGGGTGGTGTATCAAAATGGCAAAATGGCTAAATGAAGGTCTTCCCATAGAATGTTCGTTTCTTCATATGTTTGTGTCCAGTGCGCTGTACAGACGCTTCCTTCTCAATCATTTAGATATTAGAAAGAGAAATTGGGTTTAGCTGCGGATTTTTTTCCTGCAGAATGTTGTTTTTTAACCCTATAATGCCATATCACATTTGAGACGTACGATTTCTGAAATGTTTTGCATCTGAGACCATTTGGATAATTTAATGGTAAAAAACTGCTCAAAACCCTGTCGTACACAATCAGATATACCTGCAGGCAGAAGTCTACACAACAATGATTCAGACTAATCGCGTGGTAATAAATGAGGAATATTCAAAAATGATCTCTCTTAATTTTTCATATTTTGTTTAAGGGCCAAATAAAGAAACACAGAAGGAAACAAATTCATTTTCTTGTGATCATGTTAGATGTGGAGCAGCTGTCACCCCGGTGATTAACATGTTACCTATCAACAGATGTGGTACATACCTGTGAAATGCAGGTAATACAATGTGTCAAACCAGTTTTCCTCCCGAGATGACAAAAGGGCACTTGTTGGTGGGTTAATTTACCTCTTCATTAAATATGATAGATTGTAAATAACAATGTTGTCATGAATTCCAAGGGACTTAGTTTGATTTGGGAGAAAAGTAAAGGTTTTCAACAATTAGCTCAAGTTCATGGCAGAATGTATAAACAGGCCACTGTTGGCAGCTGTGTCATTTGTAAGCTTTTTTTTTGCCTTTAATTTTTAACATGTAATTCTTTTTCTCAAGATGACTTGCAAAACGGTTATTTTGAAGGTCAAAGGCCCAGTGTCATTCTTCAAATCTGTTTGGTGACAAATGACCAGGAAAAATATGAAGTAATATTAATGTAAGGACAATGTAATGTAATGTAAATAATAATGAAAGGACATGACTTGCTTGTTATTCATACATTATTTCATGAAATAATGCTGTTTATTTAAATATAACTATATATTTCTGAGAACTTGCATTACAAACATGTTCATAACTATTATTTTTACATCACTCCATATCAAGTCTGTTTATGTTTATTTGGATGGGAGACTAGAACACTGGAGAAGAAAACCCAACTATAACACACGTCTTTGTTTACTACATATTTACATCATTCAGATTTTTTTATAAACGTGCGTCCCTTTGTCCTTAGTGCTAGCTTGTTGAATTCATCTGCCAATCAGTCCGAGCCGAGAAGACACACTTAAACATCCTACGCATGCCACATCATCATGTTGTGTATCCTCTTCATGTGACCTTGCTCACCTCCGTCCCTCTCTGCGGCATCTTCAAACCTAAATGGCTCCAAATGATGGCCACCTTTTCTGCCAAGTACAGCTATTAAGATGCTACTTCCAACTCCTCTGAAGCAGTCATTTGAGCTGCAAACAAAAGATTCTTGATTCATCGAATCCCACATCTTCTGCAGCCCACTCCCTGGAGGGATACTGTAATTTTCACTAGCACTCTTCATGTGCACAACTGGGAGAATTTGCTGTTTTTTTCTTTTTTGTCCGTAGCTTGTGTGATTCTTTGGGGCTTTTAGATTTGTGTATATTATATTCATATATTCATATTCATATATCATATTACAAAGCTTATGTTCAATCACAGTTTAAGCAGAGATCAAATTCTTGCACCAAATCCACAAATAATTATCTTTATATTCATGAAAATGACCAAGCTAGTATGCCAAATATTCTTTGATTTCCAAGCTTTCTTTGTTTAAATGCTTTTCATTGTCCAATGTTATTTTTAGACGGAATATCTTTTTTTCTGATGGGGCAAAATTAGCAATGAAATAGTAAATTAAACAAGACTGTTTAATGCCTGTTACTCATTTGAATGGCTTTTTTTCTTTGCATCTGCAGGGTGGTGTGTGTGAGACTGACTCAGTGTGTTGCAGGGTACAGCTCTGAATGGCACTGGCACATCTATAAAAATGGCACCATTCCGCTTTTTATGAGCGCCATCCCTTCAAAAACAACAGTGCTAAATGCCCTTTGCTTCTACCTCCTGTGGATATGGTCTCCTCTCTGCTCAACATGGTTGAAAGTTTTTTTTTTGCATATCCTAATATTAAGAGAGAGGCTGGTGTCATCAAGCTTTGCCTGGTTTTATCATTGCAGAGTCAACAAAACGTCTACACGTTCAATTACTGTTGGCAAAAAAAAGAAAGAGACAATGTTTCTACAGACCTATCTATGCAAGAGTTTGAATACAAATGCCTCAGATTTACCTGGAAATAATTATTTTTGGCTTCCCTACCAGCACAAACATTAGTGTTGAATTGGAGTGACCAGCTTGTCTTTTAGCTCCCCCCTCCACTCCTGACTTTCTCTCCTATGTCATAGCTTTTTCTTTTATACTTTGGCATTTGGCTGCCATCGCCCGTCTCAGTAAAAACCATCAGCTGTGAAATTGAGAATAATCATGTGGAACGAGATTGGGATGGGAACAGCTTGAGCCTCAGCCTTTAACTGTCAATGAACTCATGGGTTCTGCTGATAAAGTCCACCACAGACTGAACAAAAACTTGTTTTTTTGGTTGATGCATTAGCAAAAGATTAGTTTTTCATTGTTTTGATTAGGATTTTTTTTCTCAGATTGATGTTATAAGGATGGCAACCAAAATGTTTTTAGACCTGTGTTTTTCCTGTGTTTTTAATAGAGATTGATGAAGTGTCCCATTGATACTCAGAAATGCTACAGCTGCCATGTGTGTGGTATTCCTAATGTGTTTTATGACTAATGGCTATGACAGCCAGCTGGCACTCAACTCTCTCTGTCTTTATTTGAAGAGCCTCTGGACAGTTGGCAAAAGATATTGCAATTAAACCACAAGAATACACAACCAAGAAAATTAAATGGTCCACATATTATTGTTGTTCTGAAACTACACACAATAACGCAAATGCACACTGTATTTGTATGATCATGGGTGTTTATATGAAAAGAATAGGAGGAAGAGTCATCATAAAACTCCATGTTGAGGAATTTCTCAACTTGCAGTGATCACTTTGTCCTCCCACAAATATGCTCAACATATCAAAGATTTAAGATGTACATTTTTTAAAAATCCTTATCAACTGCTCCTTCTATACTTGTTACCTCACTTTGGATGTGTTCAATTTAGGGTTTTTGGCATTATGTCTTCTGAAACCTTGTCAAAGTTAGTTTGAGAATTCCCATGATGACCAAATAATCTTTTTAAGACATTTAGTCATAAATAATAATATGGACCTTGCCTCTCAACCAGTGTCAGCTGGGAAAGGCCCCAACCCCCCTAGCAATCAGTGGCATGGAAGATAAATGAATGAATGAATGAATGAATGAATGAATGAATGAATGAATGAATGAAT
>JABUIW010000056.1:4375345-4414386 GCA_013363375.1 Menidia beryllina
AATGAATGAATGAATGAATGAATGAATGAATGAATGAATGAATGAATATGGAATATATTGTTCTTTAAAATAATAGAGATTTAATCCTTATTTTTATCAGTTAATGATATTTAAGAAATGCTTTGATTTGTTAATACAATTTAAGTTAAAATTGAAAACTGATGTTTTCCATTGTCATGTCATTATGTTCAGTTTCTTTAAAAATAAAAAGAGGCTTAAAAACTGGCAAATACCAATAAGTCTCATCTGTAATTTACCAAAGCAGGTGTCTCAAAACATTTTACAGAAAAAGGAGTGAACATCCAGGACTGCTTAATCTACAATTCTGTGGTCTTACGTCCGCCGTGTAGTGTGACACATAGCGGCCATTTTCTGCCTGGATTTCATTTTTGCCACGCCCGCTGTGTTGCGACTATGCATTGACTGCAGATGTCTGATTGCAGCATGAGAAATGCTGCATATGTTAGGGTAAAAGAATAACGACTGTCCTTATTATGGTTGCTTTATTTGAAAATAAAAAGCTCTGTCTAACATCAGTAGCTATTTGAAATGGACTGTCGATTAAAGCGTAAACTCCCGTAATTATCAAAATGACACCTTTTGGGGCAAATTGCTTCTGGAGACCTCCAGTCTAAGCCTTATCACAATGGACTCACAACGGACTGCTACTGCCAGCATCCCCCCACCGAGTTTCCCTCTCCTCATATACTACTCTGAAATGGATTTCTGCTTAAGTCCCCCATCAGAAACGTAATGGCTCTCAGGCTGTGTCATTACAAGTCAGATGATGGTCTCCTTCACACGGTGACAGCTTAAACCTGCTTCTGGACCAATAACTGTGATCTTTATATGGCTGCTCAGATGTGAAAACAGAGTAGAGCCACTTCCTTGACTCTCTGCGGATATCCCTAACAGATATCTGTGAGAAAACATGGTAGGAAAACAGTCCCTCTAGGTTGGGTGAAATAGTCAAAATAGCCACAGTTGATCAATGAAAAATATTCAATAACAACTGAAGCTGATCAATACTACTGTCAAATATAACCTATAAAGCTGCCATATAGGTACATTTTCAAATGTTTGATGATGCCTACACAAAATGTGAACAGCTTTGTATATCCCCCTAAGACATAATGGTCTTAAGAGAAAAATATTTTTTTTAAAAGACAATTAAATGGTGCAACATTAAAACAAAGACACCTTTCTTCTTTATTTCACAAGCTCTTTTAAGTAAAATGGCTCATTGTTAAAATGGAATGTGTCATCAGCACTCAAGGTGCCTAAATACACTACATGATTATAGAGCGGTGTTTTGATTCTAGGCTTGATTGTAGACTGTCCTCCTTTGGTTTTGATAGCAAACATGATATTGCTTCGTGCACCGCTGTCTCAATACCGTTAGATTACGTGGTGAATTTTGCCTGCACATTCATTAAGCAGTCCGTATCACATTTTTGCCTTTGTCTGCCAACACAAACATGCAGATTTCTTAATGTCAGCAAACTGAGCCAAATGAAACGTAGCAATTCATACGAAGGGTCGCTCTTTGATTCCTCACCATGTGGACGTGGAGATGCACAGATTCCCTGTGTGGGAGTTGAATTTTTACACGCACCATTACCTTTCCATTCTCCTGGGGCTGGATTGCAGGTAGAGATTCAACACACCGGGTGAAACCAGTGTGAAAAAGCTGTTCTTTGTGTGTGTATACTAGTGGTGTGGGCAGATGTGGACACCCACATACAATACATGTGACCACAGACAAAATATCATTCAGAATGAACAGAAACAAATCTTTATGATTTTTAGAAGGATATTTTTCAATTCATAAATTTGAATCATTTAAAATAGTAAATTTCATCATCGTTTTCTTGCGGAAAAAAATGTTTATTTGAATTAAATGCTTATTTAAAAATCTTAACAATGAACGTCTTACGTTTAAAACAGAAAAAGGAAGATGATTGTGGGGCATTTCACAGTTTGGTTGAATACATGAATTAGAAAATTACAAAGTGCTTATTTTCTGGCTTTTTACAAAACTAAATGTTACATCTTCTCAAGTCAAGCTATGGAAGAGAAGGCACTGATATTGTTTTGTCTCTGCAGAATTTAGTTTCTTCAGTATATTTTTCCCGTTTATTTTTTTGCCTATTAGTCTTGATTTCATCATGAAATGCAGAGCAAATTTAAAAAGATTGAATGTTTATTTCCACCCCTATGGGTTGAAAAACACAAAGATTTACAGGCAGAGATCTTCCTTACGTTTCAGACAGTACAACCTTCTTTAGAGCGCTTTTATTTACATCACTGGTAATGTGACGAGAGCTTTGCCTCACACCAGAATTGTCACGCAGGCTTTTTTTTTTCGAAAACTATTTTGCTTTGTTCCTCCATTAAATAGCGTGCAATTTTCTCTAATGGCCATTACTTGTGAGCACAAAAGACCACTCAAGCAGGCCAAATTAAATGGTTGTTAATTGAAGGAGCCATTATAGCATAGCTCTGCTCAGGTGCTGTTTCTATCAGAAGTGAGTCATAGGAGGAGGAGGATGAAGCTGTTTTGTCCTATTAGTCTGTTGTTTCTGACCTTTTTCTGCGGCATCCAGTATCTGAAAAGCTCCAAAACTTTATGCGCACAGCCACCTTGAGGTTTCATTTTAATCAGGTCTTAGATGTCAGATAAGTGAATTATAGATTTTTGTTAGATGTATAGAATGCAGTTTTGATTCTTTTATCTGAATTTTTTGCTTGCTTTGACACTATTGCAGCTAGATTCCATGGTGTGGACCTTTAGCTGACTCTTCAAATGAACAATTACTAAACGCTGTGCAAGAAATGCTTTAAGTATCACAATACTATATTAAGTATAAATGACAGAACGATTAAAACAAACTGGCATTGTCTTGGCCTGCTGAAATCAAAGAGAATTCAGGTAGTTAATCTCTATTTTATCAGTGAATCTAATTAAAAATCAATCTAATTTCACTTGTCGGGTTTTATATGCATATGAGCTATGATAAGAATATTGAGCCTGGATGACTTGAGGAAAGAAAGATGGAATAGTGATCTTATCTGTAGACAATGGCTGATGCGCATTAGAAATTAAACACCATTGTGAAACCATAATGTGTTTAGATTAAACCACTGTTCGTACAAGTGAAAATGACTGTTGTATTTAGCTGACTGAATAATTACAGAGGCTAATAAAAACAAATGCATTGGGGAGCAAACCTCATAAACATATCAGTATGGAGTAACACACCTAATACTTTGTACAAAACGATGAAGTTTATTATATTGTAAAATTATACTGTTATAATATGTTCAGATTTGTTTATTTCTGACCTGTTACAAGACTTGAAATTGACAGCAAATATTGTCAGTCATATAATTTTGATCTTCTTTTAGCAACTATAATGACAAAGCTTTTAAACAATACTCTGTCCAAAATAGAGTAATACTCTCCATTAGTTTATGAGGTTTATATTTAAAATGTTATCCTGATGCATGTTGCGGGATGTGAGCCATAGATCATTTTGACTTCTTGTACACTGAAACAATATGCATGAATGTGTGGTTGTCTCAGTGCAAGAATGATTCAAAGAAAAAGCTTACCTCTCTAACAGAAGTGCTGATCACAGGTTGCATGCAGTGACACAGAAATATTTCCTTTTTTATTTCTAAATCTATTTATATCTACTACTATATGTCCACAGAGAGATTTGTAATTTAATCACTGAAATTTATTGTATTTTGTTGTCTATGACCTGCACTAATCTCAGTATATGTGCATGTGTCTATATATTGTGAATACATATCAAGCGTAGTTGCTCTCTTTGCCACTCCTATGAATTACTACCACACACTTCACCAGGGGTTTAACCATTAAGTTCAAACAATGTATATTTATCAGCTCATGGGCCAGACGTGAGCTAAACAAAAGACATTGGAACGCACACTGAAAACATCACTTAGTCATCTTTGTTAGTCATCCCTGCCTCCTGCTTCTCTCCTCCCACCACCTGCTATCATTCCACATGGGCAGCATAGGTTTTTTCTCTGAATGGAATCACTTTGCATAAACATATCAGTCATTGTACCTGAGGTATAGAAACAGATTGAAACTTGGAGCTAAAGCCAAGAAAAGAGTGGAAGATAAGGTGTGTGTCTCTGACAGTCTGAGTCCCAGTTACAGTCCCTTTTATCAGTGTCACTCAATTACTGATCTGAGAGCAGGAATACAGATCCCATCAGACAAAAGCAGGCAGACAGTAGTTAGGGAATCATATAAATGTTTCTATTCTTTGTGTTAATTACTCCTAGAAAATCTATTAAGTAACTCTACATGTCTTTCCATTTTAACTTACTTGAGGTGTGCCATGTTTAAATGCTTTTTGCCTGATATTGTTTGGTTTCAACCATTTCCACCTGCAGGGTTTAATTTGGCAGGAAATTGGGCACATTCAAAACACCTTAAAAAAGGCATGGGTGGCAAGTTTTTTATGTCAAATGCAGTAATTTGGCACAAAGTGGGTAAATGAATTAACCAATCTTGGCCACAACAATGTCTTTAATCCGTCAACGGCTACAAAATGTTTGAACTGTCTTTTAATGTCACTGTTAATACAAAATTATAGCATATGTTGCTTTTAATTTAATTTACTATCCTGATATAATAACTGACAGCACAGAGAATATCAGTTTCACCAGCGTATTCACTATTGTTCATGTATTTTGACAGCAGACTTTATAAACTTATATCTAGAACTGTTTATTGATATTTAGGTCAAGTCTTGTATGAGGGGAAGGTAGAGAGGGATTACAGCTGAATACCGTCCAATCCCCTTTGCAGCCCACTTCTCAAACTGCTGCCAGCAAATCCATCTCATCGTAATCAGCAGTCCCTTAACACATTTTACCACAAGGCACTTAATCTGCTCAAAGGAGCAGTCAATTTAAACTTTAGACATGTGATTTGTTAGTTTGCTTGAGAACTTGTTTTTTTAACAATTTGGACCTGAAGATTTAGTCTTTCATTATTAGTGATTCATTTTACCTTATATTGATGTAAATATACTGTTTGTCAGATATAGTAATAGTATCCATACATTTCTGTAGTCTATATATCGTTAAAATATTGTAAAGAACTCATTTGGATGGCAAATATGGATTGTTGTGCTGGTATATTAAAACATTACTTAAAGATAATTTATGCTCCATAAAAACTCTTTTTTTAATGTAGACTATGAGGAGGAATCAGCAGAAACCAGTTCTGACTATTTTAGGTAAAACTAACATAAGTATGGTGCGGAAACAAATGTATTTATTCTCCTGTGGTTGGTGAAATAGCAGATTTATTCTGTCTGTTGCTATGCCATTGTTTGCTTGCCACTGTTGCAACATGCACAGTGTTAGGTCTCACTGTTAATTCTTTGTTTTCCTACATTATGTCAATTGTTAAATCTCTACTATTAATTTATTTTGGCTTTTTTTTTTTATCACAGTGCCTTTTCTCCTGCCCCACTGTGAAATTAAATTGTACCTCGAGGACTAATAAAGATTATTGATTATTGCTTTTTTTTCACTGTTCTTGAGAGTATGAAACCCACCCATCCATCCATTTCCGTAACCGCTTTTTCCCTAAAGGGGTCGTGGAGCCTATCCCAGTAATCAATGGGCGAGAGGCAGGGTATACTCTGAACGGTTCGTCAGTCCATCGTAGGGCCACACAGAGACACACAAGGACGAATAACCACACACACTAACTCCTAAGGACAATTTGGAATTTCCAATCATCCTAACATGCAGGTTTTTGAATGGTGAGAGGAAGCCGGAGAACCCACACAGAGACAGGGAGAACATGTAAACTCCACATAGAAAGGTCCTGGTTCCCCCGGGGACTCGAACCCAGAACCCTCTTGCTGTGAGGCGATGGTCCTAACCATTATCCAACCATCACTGGGAATTTGAGCACTTAACAAAGGAATAAGTATGAAGAGCATTGCATATTCCAGGAGTAATGGTTAATTTAAAAAACATGCAATATGTATATAAAATCATATCCACCAATGGAGTGTAATAGTGACATAAACATAAACATTTATGGTTCCACTCCATTAATATACTAGTACATGTTTGTAAATATGCAGGGTACTTTGGAGCCATTTTAAAATATTTCAGTTAGATTTCTAAAGCTGTGTGTTGAACTTACTAAGGGAACAGAAAGTCAAACAGTAAATATGTTTTACTATTAGCTATATTAAACACAGGATTGAAAAAAAATCCTTCTTGTGCTTGAACAAATGACAGCAGATGTGACCTCGGGGCACATTTAAGTTGCAGTCAAATTGAAGAAGAACACAAGGACCAAAAGTATTAAGAGAGAGATAACATCACTATAATTTCTGTCTCCTCTTGCTCTTTTTCCTGGATGCAGTTTTGGAAACAGTTTCAGGGAATGGCAGTTTCTCTCAGGACCACTCTGCTGCCACGATTGTGATTGAGTCTCTATGCAGGGCCAGTGCTTTGAGGACTGCATGTCGATGAGGTTTGCTTAGACAGAGGCTCTTCTTAGCACAGGACACATTAAGGCTTCAGCACCTGAACCAGATAGCTTACTTGCCTTCAGCACAGGCATCCAGAGGCGTCTAACTAACGGCAGAAGGAAAGTGTGCGGTGAGGCTGCCCTGCTCTTACAACGGCAGCTGCTCCTAGTCTGTCTGCCTGCAGGGGAAGGTTTTGGGCTGTGCTGGGTTGGGTGGCTGCACTAAGGTGACCATTGAAGCACTCTGAACACATGAAATGAACACATGTATTCATGTAGCCTTCTCTTCCTTTACAATTTCCAATGGTATGATGTGGCATAAACTCATACCTGGATCAAGCAGCACAGTTAGTACTTGGACTGGGCTGCAGTTATGCACCGCAGGGCCTCCAGGGCCATGTTGACCTGCTGCTGCAAACACATATTTGCAGATTATCGTGCAATTTTCTGCAGCAGAGCACAGCCTGTTCTTTCTACCTCATTGTTCATGTTCTGTAGGTTTTTGTAAAGAGCCCCCGTTGAATCTATGCCTGCACAGCCCACTTAAGAATGAAGGTTTTTAATCTAGAGAATGAGATTGAACACCAGTAATCCGGTCATCTAAAAAAATGCATTTGTGTGCATACTTGTAGACACATCATAATTAAGGTAAAAGACCAAATGTCTTTGTTGCCTCTTCTGTGACAGCCAATCACACTTTGTGAAATCTGTCCCTCAGAGATTCTGATTGTGTTGTGCCAGAAGATGGACACAGTTTAGCCCTTCCACCTAGTCTTCTTTACTAACTGTGTTAGTTTTTGGACTGTGCTTTACTTCTAAGCTTGTCAAGTTACTTAACTGACCTGAGCGGACGCTGCCATTTTGACAGACGTGTAAGGTTGTTTTTTTTCCAAGAAAAAATCTCACAAAGCTCGACTTTTTTTTTCTCCAGGTTCGCTTTTGGACCATTGACAGTTACACTAAAGGGGCAGCTGATTTGCACATCATGTGTGTTTCCAGAAAAGTGTTCAACTTATGCTTTGTGGTCTGTATTCACCAGCAATTTCTTTGTCTGCTCAGATGAAGTTCCAAAATTCACCAGTTGTTTATAAAGCTTGCATTTGATCAAAACCATAACTAAGCCAAACTAAAGATGACTTGCAAGCTTTAACACATTTCAGTTAGATGTTCTAGCAAGATGATATTTGGAGTCAGCTAAAACTATGAAGAAAATCTGCCAGCGATGTGGATTTAAAGGTGAAAGGGTTTTTCTTCACTCAGCTTTGAATAATCTACCAAAGAACTGACCTGCTCCACTGAGGATCATCATAAGGAGATGGAAACATCTTCTCTTTTGTTGTGGAGGAGATGGTGTCGGGGGATCGGAGAGGATTAGAGGTGGAGAAGGGATGGACCCCTCATTATGGGTTCAGATAATTAGGATATTCTGAAATTATGTTGGAGTTCAAGTATCCACAGAGCTGTGTGTGTCCTCTAAGGTGACTGGTGGGCTGAAGTACCCGGACTGGGTCCTGGTGGCTTTGGATACCTCATGAGAACTGTAATATGGAGTGCTCACACTTAAGCACACAGCTTCTCTGTTTGTAGACACAGAGCCTCCTGATGATCCCTTTGTGTGTCCAGGATGCTTTTGAGAACACCAGGATGTTCTTTTTTCTGGTGGAATCTCTGCACAGAATATTACATGGAAGCTACGAGAAAAAATATAATACTTTTTGTTACTACAGGAATTAAGTTTAATGTATATAATTTAGTATTTTAATTTGAAAGCTAAAAATGTAATCTTTTGTGTATTTCCATTTACTGCTACATACCTCGTACTTTTTTTAGATAGAAGAAGAAAAATTTAATTTGAGAAGAATTTCTGTGTGGTATAGTTGTGCCATAGTTATTACACAGCTTGATAAATAAGAAGGTATTGTATTATAATGTTGATATGTAAATATATGTATTTCACTGAGGCGGCATCAATATTTGGACTTTTAGCCTTAAATCAATGTTAGGGAATATTTCTAATAAGTAATATCTGGAATTGAATCTGTATCAGTTAAATCAGTCTGCCAAAATCAGATATTGTTATTTGATGACATTGGTTTTCACCCTATGTTGGCTTTACTTGGTCTGCAGGCTTAACTGTTTTAAACTTTATATCGGACTTCAAATATAATAAAGATTTTTCTTTCCCTGAAATTACATAGAAATTTCATTATTCCGAAATTCTAATTGGTATCGAAGGCCCTTTGTTGTTAATATTCCCCATTCACAGTTTGACTGTTCTGTTCTTCGCTGTCACGGTAAGGTCACATTTGCTGTGCTGGCCATAGGAGCCTTAGGGCTCTCCCAGATGGCCGTTGACAGATGACCACACTTGCTGTTGCCCTTGGTTCTAGTGCAGTAAACACCCTTCAGTAAAAAAAAAAAAGTACTTTTTTTTGGTCATAGTTTACTTTATTTCTTTATTCGGTATCTTGGCTCTGTTTTTGTAGATTTTTTATTTTTTCATTTAGGGCCTCAAAATGTCCTCCCCTCTTTCACTTTTCTCTTTCACTTTTTGTCCTTGGCTTGATCAAATGTCCTGTGTTTTCATTTTATAGAGGAGCTGGATTCTGACCAAGATCTCAGAAGGAGATAATAATTCTCATATTATTTCTTTCCACGTACAGTCAGGCATGTAGAAAAAAGTCTTATTCATATTTTACTTTGGGTTGTCAGCCTGGTTTGGCCTGGGTTTGTTTTTGCCAGGGCTACGTTGGCTGTTCTCCAGCTGCATCTAATGTCAGCTATATTAGCAGGTATCCATGATGAAAGAGTGATAAAAATGTAAACACCATGGATGAAATATTCAGGCAGTTCACTGCAGAATGACTTTGAAATTAATTAGGCTAACGTTGATTCATGGATAGCATGCCATTGTTCATGAAAAACTGCTCTGAGAATGTTTTAGTCTTGTACGTGATGTGTATTGTTTTATAATAAATGACCTCAAATATGCATTAAACTTTATGAAAGGAGTAAAGAGATTCGACTGAAATGTAGTCAGTCACAGGAAATTCATAGGTTGCGCAAAATCTTCTCTCTGTGAGTGTTTTCCCTCCTCCGTTTAACAGGAAGCACACTATCAGTTCAAGGGACTTCACCTGGTTGAAGGAGATTACATTTTGTTATTCCCGACTGCAGCTTGGCTCTGCAGTGTTTATATTGAGCATAAATTATCTTTATGTGAATGTGCCAGGGCTGAAAGAAGATTAAGTTCAAGGGCAGGAATTATTAGTAAAATAGCTTTCCTTCTTGGCTCTGCGTTGTGACGTTTTTGCCAAAATGTTTGTATCTATATTTCTTGTAGTTCCATCCACTAAACCAATGCAATTGAAAAAAAGCATAATTTAAATAATTTTTTGTATAGTCTTTCATCATTTTTACTTACATGGAGCGCATAGTTCTCCAAAGTTAAGGTCAGAGTTGGAGGGACACCTGCTGCCTCAGACTATTTTCTGTTGCGACATGTTGACATGAATTTTGAGTTTGGACACTCCTCAGAAAGACGTAGCACTGAACTGCTTATAGACAGCTGTCAACACGGCATCATCTAATCCATGCTCCGTGGAGGATCAAACGCTCCGAAGTTTGTGGTGTCAGTTTGGCTAATCTGTGACCATATTCATTAGGCAAGTGAATTATGTCTTAATGTTGTCACTGGTATGTTTTTTCTGTTCACTGCTCAGTGTTTTCTTTATTGGTGACGAGGTACCAACACAATATTTCAAACTGCATCATCAGTGACCTTGGAGGCCACAAGGAAACAAATAGTCTGGTTGAATCATCAAATATATAATCCCCTGAATTCTATCTCTTGTCCTTCATAGAAAATGGGTTCTTTAGAATTTAAGGGAAAAAAAAGAATTTAGGAAAGAAAGCTATGCTGTAATGACAGAAGGACCACACCTACACAAATCTGTGACATGGGTTTGCAGCACTGAAACTACAGATGTTCTACAAAACGTTGATGTGAGAAAGTTCCTGATCATACCTACTGGAAATGAATGGTTGCTTTGCTATCCTTACAACGAAAACATAACGTAGCTGAGCAAAAGAAATATGAATTTATGGCATATCAATTATTATACTGTCTTGAAAGGCATTACCTTGTCGTACTCTGTTTAGTAGGCCTATTGAATGTTTGATTTTTAATGAGGAAAGGAAATTGAAGACCAATCGTAACCCTAACCCTAACCAGGATGTTTCCAAAAGATCCTCTGGGTCCTTTGTTGTCAGTATTGTTCTATTAAGACAGTATCGTTGTAATAATAAGTTATAAGTAATGTAGTAATTTACACAGTGATGTGTGTTTTTCTTGTACTGTATGAGATTTTCCTGTACACAGCAAAAACGTACATAGGCGTAAAACCTTAAATGGCAAATTGAATTCAAATTGCTCAACCCTTTACACATTACAGGTAAATCATCTTGTGATAATCGAATAGACTTCAGTCTTCCTTTTGCCTGTTTGGTTGAGACAATGTAGCTGGGGCTGTCTTGGCTGCAGCCTCTGCGCACATCAGTGACAGTGATAACTGAGTGGGTCCTTCCCTTCCTATCTGTTAGTAGCACCATTTCACCATGTGCAACATTAGACAGATAACTGGTAGCATGCGTCCACAGTGTTCGAATGCTGAACACAGATTATTCCCTTATTTTTAAAGGTGTTATGGCCTCACTCGACTTTCATAAAATATCCTGTAGTGTATGCATGCCTTTAACACTGATCGTTTCGCATATAGATAAGATTAACTGTTAGGATAAAGGTTAGGATAATGTAGAGAGTTTTCTGAAGTAATGAAAACATGACTAGCTGTATGTGTTCAGCCTCAGACACCAGTGTTCTAATTAAAGAGCTGTCTTATCAGTACCCTGTGTTGACCCTTTGTTTAACGTTGGACATAATCTTATCTAATGTGGTGTACTCATGTGTGTGCATGTCATCTTTACCGTTAGGTATCTACAACATGCCAACCCTGAACAAACATTTGTTGGAACACTGGCCAAACCACTTTAGAGAAGAGTGTCCCTTTGTTTTGAATCTGTTCAACATATTCCATCATCCATCTCTTTTTATACCTTCTTTCCAACTTGGTGGTTTTTGGAGGGGCTGATACAGCATCTGTTGTTTCTGTTATTTTAAACTTTGTTTGTGTTGTATTCCCCTGTGTCTATCAGTCATCCATACTTTGTTTGTTTTTTTGCTTTTTATACCTTTAGCTAATGATTTTGACAATTCTGCTCCAGCAAAGCCTTAGCTTAGATCTAAAAGAATAATTATTTATTTCATCACCGGTCTCCATCTCCTCAATCCAACATTTGGGTTTCAACCTCCTTTTTCTCCATGGTGCTTGACAGATTTTCATAGTTATTATTTCTATTTTACGTGCCAACTGAATTATTCAGAGAATAAATCCCATTTACATGACCCATTACTACAAGCAGTACATACTTTAATGTACTGCATGTAATTTATTCAGCACATGTCACAGAGCACGGTAGACAGAGAGAAACATTTGCTATGCTGTTTAGTCCCTGAAATCCAAAAGAGGAAATGAGTAGGATGAAATGACCAATTCAGAGGTTTAATTAAAATCATATTAAATCTGTCTAATCAAGTCATCCTTACACTTATTAACTTTTAAATATTATACTTTCCAAAATCTTCCTGACGTTGACCAGGTTTAATTCCACTTAATCCGGCTTTAGTTGTATTATTTCGAAGCTTCAGTTTTTTTGGAGACGGATGGAGTTTTCTCTTAGTCATAATGTTATCGTCATATTACATGAAATAATACATATTGAATGTAGGGCGTCACTGCCCCGTACTCTCTGCACCACTCCATGGGAAACATAGAGACTAAAAATATGTCTAAACAACTCCCACACACTTACCTAACACTGTGAATCACTGCATTATGTGAGTGGAACATTAGCACATGACCTTGTCATAGAAATCTGGCACACAAAAGACTATTCGTGCTTTGGGGTTATGTATGCTTATATAGTGCTGTGCAAACAGCATATACATGGTGGATGTGATGGTATGTATTTTTCAGAGGGTCAGAGTGGCTGCGTTTTGTTAGTGTGTTGCATTTGTCTTCACTTAGCACCTTTACACTCCACTGAGGCTTCCAGTTGAGTCATGCGTCTCTTTGGGCTCCTTTCTTAATAAAGAGTTCTTTGTCATCTTTATTTTAAAAGCACTGCAGTGAGTAACATCTGGGCTCAACAGCACTTTTGAAGACAAGATTATTTCAATTGGCAGAGCTTTCCCCATTTCAAGTTCTTTTACTCGTTTTTAACATATCCATCATATAATTATTTTCTCAGTGTATCTTTATGAGATATTATGAACAAGCTAGATATCATTCAATAATAGGAACAGGACTAGGTGAGGAGCAAACCAGGAGCAAACTGTCTAAGCAGCCATAACATTTGGTGAATTATTGAAGACTAATTTCTTTTAGTTCTGGAAACAGTTTGCATCTTGGCCATTCCCATGGCTTTGATTCAACTGTGTGTTGCTAATTTTCAGACCTGAAAAATATCTTAGGCTAACTAGCAGTTAAGTGTTAACCCCAGCTCGTGGAGCCTTGCCATTATGATAGATTCAACCTCTGCTTTCTTAGGATTTTTCTGCTTCAGAAACGGTTGGCTATTATTCTTGTTCTGACTGGGTTGATACATCAGCTATATGAAATTGACTGATTTACATCAATGTTGGCATTAGTCACTGCTCAGCAAAGATATGGAAGGATGATATGATCTGTTGATGAGAATTTATGTGAAAAGGGCAACTTTTGAAGGCGTTAGTTTTTTTCCTGTCAAAACTTTCAAAATGTACAAGCTGAAAGTGCAGAAGGAGGTTTAACTGTCCTTAGGAAACCTTTCTGGCTTGCAGCTTGTGGTGTGTGTGCCCTCTCATAGCACTCCCCACAGCTGAAAGATGTTGGGACTGAACTCTTGTATTTCTAAATACTTTTTTTTAAGACAGAATTTCGTATCATGAGATTAAATTAAAAATGAGATCATGAAAAACACAAATAAGTGTTTTTTTGTCAAATGGATTTGTCAGATGGTTTGTTCTCCATTTGTCATGTGTTGTGACCTGACAATGCTGTGTTTGCATTAATTATATTAATTAACTTTAACTTCTCAAAAAACGTTGCAGCAACATTCTCAATAGATGGGACCTGCTAATCTTTATGTATCACCATCAGCATGCCAGAAGTCTGAACAGTAGGCATGTTAACCAAAAACATAGAAGAGTGAAACTTCATACGAAACATTATCTGCTTCTTGGAACAACATTGTAAATTATGTTAAGTAAATTAGAATTTGTTTATTTAAAGTTCACACTGTTTTACATTAATAGATGCCCCTTGTTAAACAGTTCTTTTTTCCAGAAATCTTAACACTTTATATTGCAATCCACTAAGGTTTTGCACAACCTCATGAAACTTATTAGGTTGATAGGAATTATGACGGAATGAACTGCTGGTGTAAGGCAACCGATTTAATTCACTATAAGTCATCTGATCTCTCTCATTTGGCCCTCCGTGGCTGCATAGTCTAAATAAAACCATGCAGGCCAGTAAAGTATGATAATCTGTATAATGATTTCCTTATCATTAATGGGCCTTTAAGACAAATATCTGTTTGATCATCCAAATATTTACAACAATGGTATATCTTCATACATCCTATCTAGTTTTATCCATTTTAAAACTTAACAAACCAGTGTTCTGATATCCTCAGTTTTAAAATCATACACAGTCCGTGTTTGTGAACTATCTCTGCAATGCCAACAGACAGTCCTGTTGTGGTTTCGAAATGTGTCAGAAATGAAAGCAGGTTCACTCGGTGTCTTTAAATACAGTATATTACTGTGATTCCCAGCTGCAGTCAGAGCCATTACATTCTGGCTCTGCAGACTGCACCGTCTATTCAGCAAATAAGTGGCTTTTTAAATTTGTTTCCCTCTTTCTGCTCAAA
Organism: Menidia beryllina; assembly: GCA_013363375.1. Classification (NCBI taxonomy): domain Eukaryota; kingdom Metazoa; phylum Chordata; class Actinopteri; order Atheriniformes; family Atherinopsidae; genus Menidia; species Menidia beryllina. The sequence continues at coordinate 4,389,924 of JABUIW010000056.1, forward strand.
TTACACCATAATTGACCTGTACTTTGTGAAAAAATTGTTGAAAGTCATATTCATAGATGTGAGGGGTTGCCTAGCAACACAGCTGTAATGACAGTCCACCTGTTATTCACTTGTTCAACATTCAGATGGTCAATTTACTAAAAATAAATAAATAAAAAAAGGTTTGTTGATGGAAATGAATTAATTAGTGTGGTGTGTACAGTATCCTATAATCATGCTTCTCCTGAAAAGTCTCCTCTGATCATACTGTAAATATACTGGTCATAAAAAACATCCAAATTATTACTCATATTCCCCAACTGTCCACTTTTTCCATTCATAGCTAAGGGCCTCATCTGCTGTCATCTGTTGTTGATGTCATGGAACAGTGCTGACAGGTGCTGTGGTGAGAGAACTCATCCTGGACTGGCGTCCAGTTTAAGGCCATTTAGAAAAGAGCATATTTCCGTGCCAAAACATCCCATTCATAAACTCCTTGCTTATAGGAGCTGATTGGGTTTGTTCGCCTTTGAACACATCTGGATTTGACTCACTTGTTCTTGGAAGTTTCCTTTTCTCTAGCCTTGATAAATCTGAAAAGTTCAGAGGTTCATGAGGATTAATAGCCTGAAGGGGTGTAGGATTTGTTCTGTCTTAATTTTTAAAGGCCAATCTAAATAGAGAACTTGGTTCTTTGAAAGATATTCTTAGGTCACCTTCTAGTTAAGTGTGATTATTATAGATTCAGCAGGCGTTGATTATATAGAGACAGATGGGCAGAGTATGTGGTTTAGGAACAAAAAACATTAAATAGCCACATGGTCTTTAGAGTGTAATAGATATGCTGTACACTTGCATGGAATAAAGCAGCTATATATAGGTGTCATAGTATACTGTGACCATTGGGGAGCATAGTTGACAATAATTCCCATGTTGATTGAGAGATTTTTTATCCTAGAATATATCCAATTTCAAAACCAAACCAAATACAGCATACCTACATTCACTGATGCCATTCTTTCCTCTGAATTGGTTGCAACTTCACATGTTGGTATCATGACCAGGAGGATAATTCTTTATCCTCCTGGTCACTTTCAGCACACCACAAATGTGAACTGCTACAGTCCCATCAGCTGTAAGGTACACACAGCAGCAGTGGATTAATTTGATGTATGATCAGCTGTGCTGGGGGATCCCGCAGTATTAGATCTGTTAGTTCGGCTTTTCAGCACAGATCATTTTACTTTTGTTTGGTTCAATATGGGGTTTTGTCCTGATTGCTGGTCATGGCTATTGAGATTATTTCGTCATCAGCGTGTTGAGGATGGGAAGTTTAATTGTCTGCATATTATTAAATGGCCTAACATGTGGTTTATTATTGCTATAATTATTATTTGTCATGAGATGAAGTTTAAATAAAAGGGCATTTAAATCACTGTTGGACAGCTGTTTAGTTAGCTAAAGATTCTGGGCTGGATGTGTGTTTTCAGAGAAAAACCTTTTTCTTCTTCTTTTGAAAGTGCATTTTCCCAGCCTTGGTCTTTTGTCTGCCAAAGCCTTTTTGTTTGAAGCCCTCATTTGTCAAAGCTTAGCGATAAACGAGTTTGCCCCTGCCGTGAAACAGCAACTAAAGGCAGCACATCATACAGATGGTGAGAGCAGCTTGAGGGAAACAAGCTGAACGGGTTGGCAGTTTTATAGCAACCTGTCAGCTCAGTATTCACCTGGCTGGACTGCTGAGTGCAACTGCTGCTATAGCTGTTAGTCTCTATCCAGTCTCCAAAAAACGCCCTTAGCTTTAGAAAACACTGATGAATAAATCGCAACAAAGCCAAAGTCAGCAGTAATGGTTTACACCAGAGCAAGGCAGCAGACTTTAATTAGGATTTAAACTTACAATGTTACAAACTATTTTTAAAATGGAGAAGAAAGCAACTTGTTAGCCCGATTCTTTAGTTGGAAGCCTTAGAATAAACCAGAGTAGATCAAGAGTACAAATATGACACAGGTCTCAGGTAAAATAAATATCGCTGGGCTCTCACAGACAAAGCTCCCTGAGGATCTCAGATGGCAAGAGCCCCGAAATCCAGGTGTGATGGATACTTGTCTTCTGGGCGGGGCCTACGCCTTCAAAAGGACTAGACACAACTGAGTGCTATTGGCCAGTTAGCTCTGACATGAACAGGCCAGCTGCTAATTCATGCAGTTGAATGTAGTGACAAAGTGTTTGTGTGTGTGTGTGTATGTGTGTGTGTGTGTGTGTGCGTGTGCTGACCGGAAGGAGGATATCAGCCAGGCATTAAGTATTATTCTGTGTATTATATATACAGTATATATATATTTGACTGTCAAAGACAGATCTATGTCTGATATATATATAAAAAAGTAGTCTGACCTTTATTGTCACTCTAAGAGGAAAAGGAATACCCATGCATAATACCTTGAATTGGGCAGTTAATTCTTCCCACATTGAGCTGTTAATCCCTCCCACACAGTTCATGAATATTATCACAGACTGACACATTAGAGCCCAACAGTACAGTCTCACTAAAAAAAGGTAGACTTTTCTAAGGGCTTTCTTTTTCATAATAGATTGTTTCTGCTCCAAAATAACGTTTTATTGATCAGCATGTCTATTTTTGCTGGAGTCATTCTGAAATCAACCCATGAAGGCAGCTTTGGCTACTTATACCAGGGACTTATACTTATACAATACCAGGGACTTATGTTGTGTCAGCTAAAATTTTTCATAAACAAATGTTAATTACTTTATTTTTTGTTAACAGTTTCCTTTAACTTAGTATGATGTACTCAATTGGAAGGTTTAGAATCTTTTTGAAACTTATTCCAGGTTGAACAAAACATGTACCGGTAATGGCTTTTTATGGCAATCGCTGTACATTGATGAAAAACAAGTACACAGATTAACTGGAGATGTTAGATGTTTGTATAAATTCGATTTTTGATTTAAGAATTTAACTTTCTGGTGTACTGTGTGTGTCTAAAAAACTTGGAAATACCTTGATTGAGTCTGTAAGTGTAGTCTAAGAAACACAAACCTGCTTCTCCTATCATGCTCTTTCGTGAATGATTCCAACTGTATTATGACACAGCAACGCAACCTGTGCTTTCGGAAGCTGGCTTTGATGTAGGCTTACATAATCAGAGACCAGCAGACAGACAGTCGTGCTGATGAGTGTTGGTATTCAAAGAGTTTCTGGAGCCGGATAACTTGTCCATTAGGGGTACAACAGATACTGTGTTCATAGATAAATGTTCCCTGATACTCCACCTCCTCCCAGAGTGGGAGTGGGAGAGTATCAGTAAGAGTATCAGCTGTCAGTTTGCGCAGGACCCATTCACCAAGCAAATGTTTTGCACGTTGATCAAACTATAAGTAGTTAACATTGCTTGGAACCAGGAAATCTGAACTAGACATCTTTAAGACTGTCTGCAAAAAATTAGGATTCACGCCACATCCTCAGGTCGGTTTCAACTGACCGGAGCAATTTCCATGATTTATGTTCAGAGCCAGTTTCAGTGGTCATTTAGAACAGTTTTGTATGTAAATGAAACTCAGTGATGATATTTACTTGTACTTGAATGGCTGCCTATTTACCACAAATCAGTGGAGGAGTTGGAAGAGCAGGACATAGGCTTTAATCGTAGCTTTCTCATGGAAGTGAACTTAACATTATTATTTGGACATTGGACATTTTTATGTAATTGATGTTCATGATGGTAGAAAAAGGTGCATGCAGAGTAGAGTCTGCAAATCCCCAAAAGTGACAACTGTATCATTTTGTTAAAGTAAAAAATTGATCACTTGGTTTCACAAGTGTGGAATTGCAGAATTATAGATATTGGGGGATTCAACATCATGACAGAGAGACACAATTGGAGCATTACCTTCAAAGTACATGTCTCATGATGTTTTGCGAATCCTGACTTCCATCTATTCGTCCATTGTCTCTTCTGCTTGTTCCTAGTAGGGTATCAGTGGGGCTGGAGTCTATCCCAGCTGCCACTGGGCGAGAGGTGGGGAGCGGGCTGCACAGGTGGACAATCCATCACTGGGCCTGAATAATTACTTGAAGAAGTCAACGTATGACAATTTAAATAAACACAGTAAAACGAGCTGCCACTACTTGTTCTATGTACAATCACTCACTTCATCCATGGTGTCCACAGAGAACTTTTGTGTTGCCAGACAGACAGTAAAACAGTGTTTTGAATGCCAGGAGGAACCAGCAGCTGCAGGCTGGAGGCTAACCTGTTAAAACCTTTTTTAATGGTGCTGCTGGTGCCAACTCTGTATAAAGTGGAGTGACTGGTTCTAGTTAGCTGGAGGCTTACAAACACAAACATCTGAACAGTTCTTGACTTTACATGCAATCTGGAACTACTTGAAAATTGCAGCCAGCACAAACATGCACATTCATCTTTTAAAAAAAAATGGCTACCCGCTGGATTGTTAGCCTGATCAGAGGGTATAACAGATAACTAATTCAATACTTTTCATAGATTAATTGTCCATTCTTTTTTCTGAGCAATAGCGATTCACACTTAAACAATATAACAATTTAGGCCAAAGCTCATGATCTTAATTCACATAATTTATTCATCTTTTTTTCATAAATTAGCACTACAAGTTGTAAGGCCCAAAAATATTTTGATAAATGAGGACAGCGTGAGTTTGTTATTCATGTTGCCAAAAATCATAAAATCATCTAGATTAAATTGATCCAGTGAAACAGAAACTTTGCTCATCTTTGAACATGTGTACGATTACTGTATTTCCACCAATTCTTTGTTTCATGTCTCCAAGCCAGCTCTGTTCTGTGATCGCAGATTATTTGCTGACTTTAAAAATGAGGACAAAACATCTGAGCTCTTATCCAGCACCTGTCACACATAGCCGAGACAGCCAGAGAGGAACAGTTTCTTTATATGTTGGCTTGTGGTCATTGGTCGTGCACAGATACTCAGTAGTTGTTTTCATTAATTTTTTATGTATTAAGAGTTTTCTCATAGTTTTAATCACCTTTTTCTAATTTCTTTTTTCATTTTTATATTTATTCGCAGGAAGCTTTGTAGAAAAAGTTGTTCCAGTCATTTCTAAGTATAAGTATTCTAAGTATCTATCTCTTTTTATTTCACTTCTTCAAAATAGCTTTGCGTTTAAACATTTGCTTCTCTTCTCATGTTAAATTTAATATGAAATTGATTTAAAAGATGTCTTCTTTGTCATGATCTCAGAACAACATTTATTTTAAACATATCTTGAATATGGAATTGAATAATGAGTAGAATTTGCGCAACGAGAAAACAATTTAACAAATATTCTAAATATGGGGTACTCTTGTGGCACATAGTCTTTCATTTACAAATTGATTAAATGCTTAATTTGAAATTTCAACAATGTGTGGTCATAATATGCATAACTTATGTATCAGTCTGTGTTGGGCTTTGATAACCTGTGATGAGCATTATTCATTATTATTTAAACCTCCCTTTGTTTGTTTCTGTCATGTGCTGTGACCATCCTTGTTTCAGTTAGCTTTTTTCACCAGCGGTTGAGTCCCCACCTACCAGACTGTGATGCTTTCATTCAGATAATTGTAGTGATGGGCTATGGCTTTGAAGCCCATATTGCTGGCTGGAGGCTGATGAATTCCAGTGAATGCATTTCCATTCTGCTTTCATCTTGCCAAGTTGAATTTTTTAGAGCAGCTAACATATTTCCAGTGATGGTTCCTGTTTGGGGAGTCTGGGGGGAAGGGTGAAGTATGTTCAAACAAGGCAGGGGATAAATTGTCAAACACCATGAGGACTTAATTGATTCCATTATCATATGAAGAGAAGCAAAACGAGGAATCCAGTCAGATTTTGGGTGACATTTCTATATTCATAGCACAGCTTGTGTTTAGTTGCAGCATGATTCATGCTGTCAGTGTGCCATAATTGTTCAGCCATTACAGGTACTGAGGCTGCGTGCTCTGTCAAAGAAACATGTCCCTTTTTGTAGCCCAGGGAATCATCTTTTATTATCTGATAAATACAGACATGTTGGAACAAGATACTTGTGTGGAGCCCTTTAATGGGCTGTCAGATATTTTAAATCTTTGCATCAGGACGTTGGCACGTTTGTGTAAACTTACCCTCTGGTGAAAGGATGTGGATTAATCCTCACCCTCTGGTTAAAGACTGTAAAATCTAAAATTGCTTGTTTGACTAATGAAATGACCTGTAAGTCTGTCCTCAGAATAAATCACGTTGCTCTGTTGCCCCCCTGTGGAGGCTTCATCAACATGCATACATTTAAACCTCAATTCATGTGGAGAAAAAATGGCATCCATCACCTATGAATCTGTAACACTCACACAACACTATTCCCCTTTTCCCCCTTTTTTTCAGATATGAAGCCTCCAAAGAAAATTGACCGGATGGACAGCAGCCTCCCTCCAAAAAGTCAGGATGGGCAGGATGAGGAGGAGGAGGAGGAAGATGGCGTGAGAAGGGTTAGGGCAGGGTTCAAGGCCAGACGGGAACGGCGGCAGGGTAGCAGCAGTGCCACAATGTGCCAAGTGTGCAACATACAGCTGAACTCAAGCGCCCAGGCACAAATCCACTACAGAGGGAAGACGCATCAAAGGAGGCTCCGCCGCCTGGCAAAGGCTGTCGGTGCAGGTGGGTAGAAACAGCTTTTGCTCTATTTGTGTCCTCTTGTTTATATCAATTACCTCTGCAAATATGCTCCTTTGATAGTTGTGTATTTGTTTTAATATATCTTGCGATATAATGGATATTTCTCAGTGCGTTAAAGTTCTACCTTGATCAAGATTTTGATGTATGGCATGTGATAAAAGCCGACCGTTATGTCAAGGATTTTTGCTGATATTAGTTATGTGAAAGCTGACCGTAAAAGGTCTTGATCCATGGTAGTAAGGAGAGTTGTTATTGTCAGTTTTATGAAAAATGCTGGGCTTATTTTTTTTAGGATGACCTTAAACCTCACTGCAGCTGTACTTTTTTTTTGTGTTTTAAAATATTCTCTTAGAAAATGGGTCAAAATTAGATTTGTATCAATTATTAGATTTTAAAAATCATCATCAATTGAAGGTTACATATAAAGAAGATTGATACACCTTACATAGAGAGGATTCCGTTAGTCCCCGCATTAATAAGACAGGTGTAACTGATAGATTAATGATAGATCTGTTTGATTGTAACTTTTTAGTGAGATATTGAACATAATACCACACTTCTTAAACAAGAGCGCTAATTACCTTTATATGCCCCTTAGATTGATAAAATGCCTGTTTCACACCCACCAGCCTGGCACATCAGAGATTTGTGAGGAAATAGCAGCTGAAAATTGCAACACTTATTAGTAGAGGGGATGGAACATGTTGACTTTTACCAACACCGGCTGAAAATGTCATAACTTCATATTTGCACGGCAGCTGTTCAAACTGCGTCAAACTGACACGGTTTAATCAATAAGGCTTCACTGAACAAAAACGTTATGAACTACCACAAATTGATATTTACTGTGGGACTGTTTGTGATGTCTGTGATTCTCTCACTTTGTCATCTACAGCTTTTCAATCAATTCACATCACATACTCGGCTTATGTGTCCTGGAAAATTAGTTGCTTTCACTATGTCTTGCATCTTGGTGTCAGAGTTCGATATCATGAAACTTTGCTCTGTAACTGTGTGGGTGCATAGGGGAACATAGAGCGTGCTCTACATCTTTTCTGCTTCTCAGACTGAAAAATGTACAACACACTACAAAATACAATGAAGCAATGAAGACTTGGAGCCATACTGACTTGAAGAGAGCTGAAAAACAATCTCTTGTAGATACATACAGTGCATATCCCTTTGAAGGGTGATTATAGAGAATCAATGTATTTGCTATTCCAGAAATCCAGGAATAATATATTTACTATATCAGTGGATCCCTTCGCAATTTCCAAATATTATCTGTACACCTGTTTTGTTGAAGGACCATTAATCACTTTCACTCAGTGCCACCTGTGTCACTCTGCTGCGCGGACCAGCTTGATCAGTCTGCATTTGGGGAAAATAGCCTCTAATGAACGACCAGCCAATAAAATGACGCCTTTTTCATGTTGATTTATGAGCCTGTCCATCAACACTGACTTGCCTCGCGTATGTCACTGTTCCAGAATAATAAGGCACATCAGACTGAATTATTTTTCTGTGCCCTTTCTTTAATTTTTCCTTGATTTGAACCTTGTTTTTTCATCATCAGAGAAGTTTTGCCCTTTTTGTGTTAGATAATAGCCTTTGCAGATCATCGTTCATACTTAAAAGTGTTAGACTGATCCATTCCAAGGAGAGAACTAAAATCTGTATGCACAAGTCTTATTTTTTAATCTTAGGCTATACCTGTCTACTGTCTTGTGGCATTTTAAGATCCCGATCAATGATTTTCTTTTTGCACAAATGTAAGTTTTAGTTAGGTCTGTCAGATGCTGACTGTCCATGTTTTAACAGATATGACTAAGAAAAGAAGGCAATAATTTCTAATTTCTTTCTTTTGTTCAAGCAACCTAGTCTAAATAGCATGAAAAAGCACTCCATGAGAACATATTTAAGTGGAGAAGAGTATTCAAGAGTTAGAGACAATGTCTCTATCCAGTATCACCTGTTTTTTTCACTTATTTACTCCCATGTTAGACCCCTAGTAATCCACTATTGTGTGCAGTGAATTGAGCTTTTTGATGTTTTCAGGTTATCATTCTCTTAAATGTGCAGTGAGGGGAGAAGAGAGGTTTTAAAGAAGCATCTTCCGATTTAAATGAGTATAGATATTATGTATTAGTCATATATTTAGCAGGCAGATACGTCTGCTACCCACGGCTATCCCGGTCAACAGAAAATGTTCCCTGCACCATGGGTTGTGAGGTGGGTTTGTTGTTGAGAAACACGCCACACATCAGCCCGCAAAAATGGGTCTTATGATATCTACAGCACAACCAAGTAACCTGAAGTTAGTTCAGAATGCGCTTCCGGTTACTGTTTGTCTGGCTCACCTACCTAGTAGAGCACATTATGATAAACAATGTATAATAAAGATAAATGTAGATAAACCTGTCCAAGGTATCTATACTTCTCCTTGTTTATACAGTATGTTCACATCTATATATTATACACACCTTAGTTACATTTCGTTTAGACATCTCTGCTATGGTGATGGGATTTCCAGAACCAACCAGCACTTATCTTAAAAATTATTTGGCTAAAATGACCTGTGAAATGGTATATGTGGTGCAGAAATGTAATACTAGAAACAAGAAAATGCCTCACAGCCTGTAAATTGTAACTGTAAATAAGTATTTTTATGTTTGGGTTTATGTTGTACATTGATCATTAATGCTCCACATGTTGTCTTAATCTTTTTATATTATTAATTAAACAACATATACTGCCTCTTGCATCCAGGGAACATTGGCAAAAAACAGAGACGCACAATGGATTTGACTTTAAAGCAAATACCATTGTCCCTGTTGCTTGAATTACAGAGGAGGGAATAAAATGAGAATAAGCCAAGTCAATTCAACAGACTGTTATAATTCAACTGTGCAGCAATGAAACCGATCTAATAATACTTGTTCCCTTCATTCCTTTCCCACAGCTGAACTAGCTTTGCCTTTATTTAGCTTCATAAAGTGATTGCCCAAATGAAAAGGAGACTTTAATAGGCTGGTTCTCACTGGGGGCTTTTTGAAAAGGGAACAGAGCAAATCGCTTTTCACTGCCTACACTTTTAAGCTGCAGGACAGGACTGGAATCTTTTCAGTTCAGGGTCATGATTGTTGGTATGATGTGTGTTCGTAGGCTTGTAAAAGTACAGAGAAAATCAATAAATGTTAAGATATAAGCCCCATGCTCCCTTTATGTTAATCTGTCAGCGATGTAACGTGTCTGACTCATATCCTAATGAGCACACTGGTCACTTGACATTTCTCTTTTATCACTTAATCTGTCTGAACTGAATGACGTCAGATCGGGCTTTCATTCTAAATCGCTGTGTGGGACTTTATGTTCATCATCATTTCGTCTAAAAGAATTTCCTTAATTCTTGAAAGCAACATGATATGAGAAACATTCCCATCACATCAGGATTTAAAGCATGAAATTGATACCAATGCACATACATTTTGGGTCTGTTCTTGATTGCAGAAAGCCCAGTGATCCATTAATGTGCTCAAATAACACATCCGTCCATCCATATTATATACAGCTTATTCCAAATGAGGTACAAATTATACAAATCTTAATATATATGTATATACACTTTTTTTTTCAAGATTGTTGTTCCCACATTGAAAATACGCCTGTGAAATTATGTCTCTATAGAGGTGATACAACATCTCTTCAGCCATTTAGAACAATTTACCCATTGAAAGGGGACACAAAGTATTTTCTCTGTTTTCTTTACTAAAAGGAAGAAGGCAAAACGAAAATCTGTAGAGAGAAGCATCTCTACAGGGGCAAACATGCAGATAAGTGCTGAAACATACCATGTGGGCTCTGAAATAGGACATGTATCAGCTGGAGTTTTCTGCTGCCTGTCCCCATTCCATACAGCTGAGGTAGCTGAGTCAAAGCAGGCATTTTTCAGGGGGCACTTGATCTGTCATCAGCTACTAGGCAGCCGTGTTTCAGTGAACTGTAAAGATGAGTAAAGAGCTGATGTTAGCTCATGTACCAGTTTCCTGATAATGTTAAAGAAAGCACCTGCTTTGCATATGCTCCGTGTATTGATAGCGCTGCCAGGAGTTAGGAATCTGTTTTTGACACACTTATGAGCAAATTAAATGTGGGTGCTTGTAATAACGAAGGTCATTTCTGAGTGTTTAAACCTGCTTGGAGTAAATATATTTTGATGAGTGTTGAGTGTTTTGCTAACCTTTTTGTTCTGTCTATGGCTCATAACCAAATACGTGTTTTCCACAAGCTAACATGCATTTCAGTCTATCAATAGAGATATACAAAGCCATTAGTAGGTCCATGATGAGACAAAAGCATGACGTGTGCAGCCGACATACGATCATTCTGCTCAAGGCCCTCCACGTTCACTTCCATTTGAATGCAGCAGCCGGATATCAAGTGTAAAACTGTCAGGATTCATCAGTGTTGTGCCTCAGCACCACCCTTATTCAAGTGGACAAGCAGCCAGCAAGGAGCACACAGTGAAGACACGCCATGTGTTTTTGCATACGTGTTATGATGCCACAGATTTCTTTGCCCATTGACATTATTGGTATGCGTTCTCACTTTTTTGTGGATCCCCTGATTGAATAAATAGTTTTATTCAGGATAAGGTTAAATAGATGTTTGCCATCATTGGGACATTGGGTTGTCCCCTGAAGCAGTGGTAACAGCACTGTGTGTGTGTGTATGTGTTTACATGTGTCTGTCTGTGGTATTTTTGAGGTACTGTGAGAGTAATTGTGTTTATCTGAAGTGATTTTAGTGACTATTGAATGAATAACAATGCTCCGATTGCTCCCCCTTCTCAGCAGCAAGTGCATGTCTCTGTTGCATTGTTTTGTCTCTGGAATGAGAGCAGTTTTGCACCAATACTCCTTTAACACAAATAAATTAAACATAGCAGCAAATCTAGGACGTTAATAGATAGTCTGCAAAGATGTTCTGATATTTAAAGCACAGCCTGTGGTGCATTTGGCCATTGTATGAACAGAGCTTACAAATGAGACATTCACAAAATATTTCAAATTTGACAAAAAGGGCATAATCATAAAGCAAAGATAATTATACAGAAGAAAGCTTTGTTGAACTTGACAATACAATTTTGCATCCAAGAAGATGAAAAAGGAATATGAGACGTGAAAAGCTGATGCTCACATTTAAAAAAACACAGATAGACAGGACTTTAAAGAACAGAAAGAATAGTCTAGAGTTGCACTGACTAGGAAAAGAGCTGAACTAGCTATATACATCCATTGACTTAAAGTAAAGGCACAAATGAAAATGTATCTGGTTAAGAAATTATTGCATTTGCAGAGGTCCATGCTTTTATCTTCCAAGACACTCTCTGTTTTCAGAAGACTGCTCATTCACTCATTCAGCATTGCTGTTAGATATAGATCACTCTGGTGATTGGCAGATGGATTAGGGCAGTGATGTGGAGACTGTTCCCATGATGTGGAGTAGAGGAAGCTGAGCCGAAAGTAAGGCATTTTAATTTACTAGTAAATCTATGTTCCAGTCCTCACCTATGGTTAGATGTAGTCAGTAGTAGCAGCAAAACCAAGAATGGCTGAAATGAGATAGGGTGAGGACCTCTGTCATCAGAGAGGGCTGGGCGTGCAGTCGGTGTTTCGCTGCAGCTAAAAGGGGCCAAGAACAAAGCCACTGGAGTGCCTCTCGGTGATGATTCCGGCTGTTCACACCGAGAGAGGACTCTCCCAGTAGACCAAGAACTAACTGGAATAATTTGATCTCTCAGCTTGCTTTGTTGTCTCTCTCTGGGAGAGCTGGAAGAGGTTCTGGGGAGAGGGAGCATCTCAGAACTTATGTATTACTCATGGAATAAGATGATTTTTTTTTTTTCTTCAGGAACTAGACCTACACTCAGTCATTCTGTTTTAAGTCCTGTACATTCTCAGATGTGTTTGTGGGTTAGTTTTTCTAAAGTTTGGCCAAAACACAGCCAACTAGTCAAAACCCCCTCACAACCTTTAATTAGAAATTGGTCAAAAATAAATACATAAAGAAAGTGGTAATAATGTTATTAATCTTTCATGCCCATGTCTTTTTGCAATGTGAAAAGGCTCCATGCTCAGAAACCACTGAACCAGGACTCCCACAGGCACAATGAGGAGGTGCAGCTGTATGGCTGGATCACATTATCCAGATCAATATCCTCTTTTCCCCTAAGAGCCTCAGTTATTGATAAAGTCTCTCCAAGAAATCTAGACGCTTATGATAATAAGGTGATTCAGGGCAGAGATAACAAATTTGTTCTTATAGCCAAAACCCAATGTAAACAGTTATTTTTGTAGATTATCCCTGCTTGAAAAAACATCTAGTACCACTCAAAAGCCTTGCTAAGGCCAATTAAAAGAAATAGCAGACACATCTTCACAGAAGTTTTAAAGCTTTGTGCCATTCTTTGAGCTCTCTAAATAAGTTCCCCATATATACATCTACTTTCACCGAACTCTGCCATTTAGGCATACTAGCACTTACATTAGTCTCCGGGAAGAAAATATTATTCATGTTGCATAGCATGAGTGTATCTCGAAGTTCTGGTGAGCTGGAATAATTTATTCCCATCAGATCCGCAATGATTGTACAGGTATTTTACTGCAGTATGAATCAGAACAGTATGTGGCCTCAACTTAAAAACTATGTCATTTGGATGCTGAATTAAAGTTTCACCTTCCTTTTTATGATGGCTACTTTCAAATAACCACTGTACATGCCTATTGTTATCAAGAAATGGCAGGAAGGAAACTGCATTTGAGCGTCCTTAAGGGAGCGTGCAGGTGTGAACCCTGAATGGGAAATGCTGGCAAAAAAGAGAGAAACGTGGCATGTTCAAGTCAACAGCCAGTCCTTTGCCAGCTCTTTCTCTCCTCTCCTCCTCGCTCAGTCTGTTGCTCCTTCACGCTGCCTTACATACTCATACAGTCAGAAGGATACACACTTGCTCTTCAGGCACACTCAGCTTCTATTCTTCTGTGGCCGTCTTGCGCTTTCTCCCTGTTGTCTCATAAAGGGCAACGCGATCAGCAGAGCATGACACTTTTAATTGAAGCTCACGTGAATCGTTTTTTTGCTGCCGCAGTTTGGATCACAGCCAAGACGTGTCATTGACCTGAGAAAGGACTGTCACTTCACCTCAGGCAGAAAAATCAAATAGGTTTGGGGAGAGACGGACAGAATTAAGAACGGGAAGGGTTTCTTTCAAAGGACACACTGTTTTTTTTTTTTTGCATTTATTCAACTTCTCTGTTTGGACATCAGCGGGCAGGAGAGTCAAACATAGGTGGAATCATAAAACACGTGGAGATGCTGCTGGGTAAGACTCCTACTGAATCTGACGGCACCACTTCTTTGTTGGAGTGACAAAAAAAAGGATTAACGGTTTGAGCTTTTTTTGTGTGTCTTGAGATGTGATGTTTCTGTGGCTCCGTCAGCCTTGATGGATGTGAGCGCTCCTCTGTCAGTGTAGGTTTTCCAACAAAGACTTCACATCATTGCTCAAGGGCAGGTTCTGTCTCCTGTCTACCATCTGTCCTCACTCAGTTCTTCGGCATACAAAATCAGTCCCCAGCCTGTTTGTTTCTCTAATTGACCTCTTTTGATGAAGCCTAGTATGGGGTTCAGATGAATACAACACTGGTGTCCCCAGATGTGTCAAGTCATTTCCGAGCCACGCAGGAGCAGTGCTGATATCGTGCAGCAGATTGTTGGCAGTTATGTCTTCAAATCCCTGGGGAAATATGCCCAGATTAGCTACATAATTGGAGGCTATTAAAGATAAAGGCATTATGGGTATATATATAATCATTTGTGTTTGTTTGTTTTTTCTTGGAGATAAATATGGTCTGCATTTTTGATGTTAAGATTTAGTTTTGGTCAATTAAGTCTTTCATTTAACCATTTCAACTCAATTTACATATTTAAATCCCAATTTCTTATATTAACCAGTTTACAAAAAATAGTCTGATCAGGTACATAACAAGATTTCAATGTAGATGTAGTAGCAACCCTTTCTCAGATTCCTTTTAATAAAGGTAATTATGCCACTGTTTTAATAGGTCATTGTACATTTTATACAAATGCCCCAAAAATTTTTTTATACAAATGCTTTCACCAAAGCAAATTCCTTGTATGTGTAAACCTACCTGGCAATAAACCTAATTCTGATTCTGATTCTGATTAATGGGGCGCTCTATCAAATGTTGCAAAACGTATCGTATTGAAAAACATCTATTTTGTGGAAAATATGCTGTACAATTTTTGTATTACTTAGTTGCAATCTTATTTTAGCGGTAATAAAGGATATACAGTAAAGCAAACCTAACGACACCTGGTGAGAATTAAGGGCACTGAGTAAAGCCACAGAGTTTAATCCTAGATGATTAATAGTGTATTCTCTAACAGTTTTCATATGTAGGTTTAGATTTGTGTCTATACGTATTTTGATATGTATCTTGGTTGCTTGCCGAGCCACATAATGCGATAGCTAAAATTACTGCCTGTGAAACAGCTTTGGGTACTTTCTTCTTGAAATGGCAGATTAGGGGGATCAAAGGGAAACATTTGAAGGGGAGATTACAGTAACATTTTGCCTGGTGTTCAGTCTGCATCCTCCGTTTTCATGTTGCTGTGACACTACACAGATGTCACCTGTATTCAGTGCAACAGACAGAGGTGATCACATTCGAAAACTCAAAGGTACATTTTTATATATTAGATGTGTATGTGTGCTTTCTTTTACATATAGAAGACATAATGATTGGAGGAGTTAAACTGGCAGTGTTGAGATGTTTCAAATGACACTATGCCCTTTGCACAGAAACGGTAACTCCAATTGGACATATTTAGAGCTATGTTTCTATTCCTCATTGCATGGTTTTACTGTCACAGACACATTGATTCACAATAGTTTGCTTTATGTAGGTGTTACCATTAGAAATTAAACATGTTTATTGATGTGTGTGTGGATTCTCAGTCAGCAAATGGAGTCGTTTTGCCCTCTATTTGAGCTTTTAGGATGACGTGATGTATATGATGGTATGATTACTTGACAACATTGAAGAATATAAGACCGACAATTAATAGGATAAAGCTAACAAGGAAACTGATAATATATAAGAATGTCCTCTTCATGAAAAAATCACTATGGACATTATCTGCAAATTACATGTCAGTGTGTGTATGGACTCATCTTCAAAAGAAGCTTGAAACGAGAGTATTTTAAAAAACAAAGTGTAACCCCAAACCTAATCATTTCCTAAACCAAATTAGGTCAAAACCAAGCAGCAAAAGGAAGAAACAATAAGCTCTACTTTACCAATTGAAAACTCCATGAACTGTTTAATTCCCTGCTATATTATAGTTATTGTGGAACATGATGGAAACATGTGATTTTATTATCCATTATCTCAGCTATAATGACTTCATTGTATTTTTTTTTTGTTCTAGTGAAAGTAAGCACTTGTTCATGGGGGAATTTGTACTGTGGAAAAAGTTTTTCAATATGATTTAGCAGAAACTTTATGATGGGATCATTAATTTCTAGATAGGGGGCATCATAATACAGCAATGTTAATGACTCATTATTCTAACTGAAGGGTGACAAATATGGAACTGGTTGGTATGAATTGCTCTAGTAATTGTGCAGATTATCTTGGTGATCAAATGTAATTAGCCTACTGTACTATCTTTTCAGTGAGAGCATTTAATTTAATTTTACAGCAGTATTGTGAAATGCTGTGTGTAGATAAACTGAAAACACAACATCCTCTACTCCCAGAATTTATCTAGAAGTATTTCTATAGTTACTGCAGACTTACCTACATACAACATACGCCCAAAAATAGATATGTACAATAAGTTGGGGTAAGGTGGTCTTTTAGAACTAGAGTCCACCTTCTTGATTTCTTCTTATTTTTTTACTGCAGTTTTTTTTTTCATTAAAGATTTGTAATAAGCACAGACATTCCTGGGCTTATGGATACAAAGCTAATTGTTTTTCAGCAGAGATCTTACCACCGATCCTAAACATTCTGCAGGGTTAAGTGTTCATTTTTCTTCAACAAGATCTGAATCAAGTGTGTCGAAGCAGGAGACTTCTAAAACCTACTGGAAAGCAAGTAGCAGAGATTGAGATTTGCGTTTTATGGAGGAATTACGTATACCCATTCTGGTTTATGCGTCACAGCGGTTTAGTCATCACACAGCTCATTTTTGATGTGAACCAAATTTTGGCCTTGCTTTAAAGATCCTGTTTGCAGCTGTGTTCCTGTTCAAACCTTCTCCTGCAAACTCACCTGAAGAATCATGACTTCAC
The DNA here is from genome assembly GCA_013363375.1 of Menidia beryllina. NCBI lineage: Eukaryota > Metazoa > Chordata > Actinopteri > Atheriniformes > Atherinopsidae > Menidia > Menidia beryllina. The sequence continues at coordinate 4,406,992 of JABUIW010000056.1, forward strand.
AGTAGAACTGACCTTTAAATTAGTTTAATAATGCTAATGAACAAAGCTTGTTCCAAAACTATGGATTTCAAATTTGTCATGGTGTGAACAGAGGGAGAGATGCTGAGTGGTATGAGTGTTGGTCATTTACACTCTTCCTCTGGTATCTCCAGTGTCTATCTGTCAGAAGGTTCCCTTTTTCACCATTCCTATCTCCATTTCTTCTATTTGTACAGCTTCTTCTCTCATTTTGCCTCACCAAATAAAGGATGTCCAGATAACCATCAAGCAACATAGTTGGTGTGCCATCTCTCACTTTAACAGCACATGTTTAACCCAGGAGTCAAAGTTAAACTGCAGCCTAGTGGCAAGCAGCCTTTCTTTCAGAGTTCTCAGTGAAAACCTACATCATACTGTGTCTCTTGTGGATAATAATTCGTGATATATGTCTTATATGTTTAGCTGTCATGAATTCTTGTTTCATTCTTGCATTGGAAAATGTTTTATTATATGTGGCAAGCTTCGCAATTTTGTATGTTATTACAATTCCTTTTTGTCTGGTGCAGTCAAGGCTCAAATCAAAATGGGTTTCTATTTACCAGAGCTCTGTCTGACAGCCTTAATCAGTCATTTTGGTGTCTCTTCAGCGTGAGTTTGATTAGCCTGACGGGTAATAACAGTGGGTGTCCACGCACGCACACATACACACTCACACCAAGATGGGGCTTTTTTTCCCTTATCCATTAAGTCAACCTTGATCAAACCCTAAGCATAGAAAAATGAACATTAACCGGACTTAATCGGACTTTTGCTTCTCAGAATGTAGAATATTTAATTCATGCTTTTGCCATCTCATTTTTTATATCTCCAAACACACATTTTATTCCCCTGATAGCAAATCATCACTTTCACAGCCTACTGTTTGCACATGATAACACATAAGAGAAGAAGAGATGTGGTAGTATTTTTAATGGAGAGCATGTCTGAGCTTTATGAACTGAGTTGGACCTGACAGGACGAAACTTTAGCACCAAAAGATCCGTCGCTGGCCTCTTGACATTTAAATGAAAATGTCACTTGTAAGATTGTCTGTGCATTAGACAGGAGGTGTTGATGTTGCACATATGATGAGATATACTGTTTATTCGCTTTGTATTTTTGTGTGTGGGCTGGTTAATGCAAATTTAATGTGTGTGAATCTGTTAAGCATCTTGGTAGTGGCATAATTAGTTTAAAAGCATCAGAGGGCATTAAGATGACGACTTTCATGTTCATTTTCTGCTTTTTAGTATATTAGAGTTTTCTGCACATGGAGGAGCTTGGGGCGAGTCACAAACGAGGGCAACATTTTTATGGATGTATACTCCTATTTTATTTGTTTATGACACATACCATGGATTTCTGTCATATACTCTGAATTTCCTAAAAAAACAAGATATCAGGTGGCCGTAGAAGTGCTGCTGCCTTCAGGACTGTGGGAAGATGATGTCAGCATGTCTGTTTGTGACATTGAGAAGACATTGGCATCACATGTGAGAGCATACAAAGTTCACGCATTCTCAACACATTCAACCCATCCTCATGATGAGGGAGAGCTGAAAAAGAAGCAAATACATTTTCATGACCCAAAGATAATTTTACTGAGCAACATCTCAAAGACGGATTTTTTTTTGTAGATTTGGCTTCTGAATGGGAAATGCTTCTTTAGTTTTTATAGTGTAGTCTCTTTTTTTTGTCTTGTGAACAAGACAAACAAATGCTTATTTCATATTTTCTGTTGTTAACATATTTAAATGATTAATTAGTTGGTTTTAATAATTATAAGATTATATTTAATTATTTTGTTTTCTTATTGTGATGGAAATATAAACATTTGAATGTAAACTGTCTCAAAGGGTTAATAAAAAAAAATTAGGTCAACTTTTATTTTATTAGTTATTAGTCTTCCACCAACTGGAGAATATTCTACCAAAACACATTTGAAGTAATTTTTAGATTGATTCAAGATACAAATTGTATCATTGTCTATACCTAAAGAAGAATTCCCATGACCTCTTGACAGACTGACGTACAAAGTTTAAATGGAATTTGGTGTAAATCATGAAAGTGTTTATGAGTGTTTCCGATCCTAAGAGGGTGACTATTCGTGTCGTGAATCGTTTCTTGAGTGTAAATTCCCTTGAAGACAAATATTAAATGTAATTATTTTTCTTAAACGGTCATATCTGTTTGGTTGAATTTTTCACATATTTTCCATTTAGGAAAATACATTAAGTAAAGTCAAAATGGGATCCAGCATTCAATGGCCAAATAATGTGATCTGTTACCGTATTATTCCGCTGGGAAATGGACTCTTGAGGACCTTGCATGTATTTAAATTAGAATTTTTGAGCATGTGGCAGAGCCTCTACCCAATGTCCAGTATGTCAGCAAAACTGATTTATGTGTTGGCATTCTTCTGAAACGCTGACATAAATGAAACTGTGTGTGCCTCTAAACCTAAAGATGTGCCTTGACAGAATAAACAGAAAATATGCTAAAGATATTTCAGCAGAAAAATTAAGCTGCCAACCCCCCCCCCCCCCCCCCGCCCCCCAAACTTCTTCAGCTTTTCTCTTGTTAAGATGTATGTACCAATTTTAATACCTTGTTGAGAAACTGGAATATTACTGCTTTTCATTGTCATAGAATGTATTTCACATAAAGGAATTTTTAAAACATTTCAAAGCATCTTAGTGTGCAGTTAGTGTGACAATCAGTGATCAAGTGATAATGATAATTTACCAAAGAAGGATAGCAGACACGTTTATTATCAAATTTGTAACTAACCAATGATCGTTCCTTGATGCATCCACACAGGGCATATGAGCATAAACTGGATTAATTACCCAAGATCAAATATTTAGGATTTGCTCTTTGACTCTGACCAAATAAAATTTCATTGACATAAAAATAAACCGCTGCATTGAAAGGAACGGCGTAAGACTTCACACTTCAGTCATCCTACAATAAATTAGTTTAACGTCTTTTATAGGCTGTGATTAGACAGCACACATAAATCAAAGAGCAAACCCTTTGGAGTGAGCTGGCAGCCATCGGGATCCATCCAATGCAGGATTAAACAACAGAGCTGGACAAAGTTTTAGATTGTGAAATATTCTCGCTAGAAATTCCTACCTGTCTTCAAGTTCCATTAGTTTAAAAGGTCATGGCTGGGCAGCTGTTTTGATGTCCTCCAAACAGATTTAATATTATGTAACATAAACTCTGATGACACAGTTTATCCTCAAATGACACTCATCACCACTGTGTAAAACACATAGTTAAAGAAATGCTCTATTTTGATGGTAGAAAACGGTATAATACTTTTCACTATTTGTTGTCATTTATGAGGCAGCATTAAAATCTGGTCTGCTGGTCCTGTTATATCAAACTGCTAGACTGCCATATTCAGTATGATTAGCTTAATTTAAAGCAGGACCTTGAACTGCAAATTTGATTCATTTTGGCAAGTTTTTTTAACTTTTTTTTAAAAGTTGGCACATTAAAATTGTTCTGTAACGTCAGACTAAATAGATAATCTTTAATGTAGCCTTGATACCTCTTTTGCGTTGAGACAGTCATCTCTGAAGCTGATAATCTGCAATCCTTCAGGCTTACTTTAGGCAGATGTCACAGTTACAGCAGCTCTGAGAGGCCATTGAGACAGAAAAGCTGCTAATTATCAAGTTCATGAGGCGGATAAAGCTCCGCGCAGGCTTGAAATACCAATAAGTATTGGCTCCACATTTGTCATTCAGCAGGTTTGATTGGACTCTTATCTCAGTTCAAGCAGATGGTGGCAGCTTATTTCAAGTGTGTTTGATCCAGATGTTCAGCACGCTATGAAACACACAAAAAAACATTGTTGTCAATGTGCAACACCTCTCCCTCAGCTCTTGTACACAAATTTTTGTTGAAATGTGAATCTAAAAAAAAATACCGAGTGCAACGTGTGCATTCATTTTGCTTGAATTGGAAGTTTTTTTCATAAGACAGACACAATATCCATTTTATTCTATTGGGGAAACTGCAATTGATTGAAAAAAACGGTTTGATGAGATTTTCTTGTTTATTTTGCCAACAGTAAAAATGAATGGCTTAATTAATTCCTCCTATTAATTTTGTGTAATTCTCCTGTGTGGACGGTACAGGCTGTGTGGGTTTATCTCCTCAGCAGTGTCCTGTGGTTGCTTTCTTTGACTGAAGGACACTAGTCCTGGATTTCACCTTGAACAAATTCAATAAAAAGTTTATGGACCCTGGGGTTAAAATGGGCCCACAGTGCTCCAGTCGTAAGTAGGACAGATTACAACAGGGAGCCTGATCAGGGCTGAATGATGCCCCGCAGGTAGAAATTCTCCTGAAGCCAGTGGCCATGCCAGCCACAGCTGTATGCATTTAAATTCTTACCGACAAACAGCTGGAGAATTTCCCTGTTGCCTGTCAGTTGTGTTCTATATGTGCTTTGTTGGAATAAAGATGATTTATACAAAGACCACACCAAGCACAGCAGGGGCAGTATTTCATGCCATTGTGGAAATTAGACCTTCACTCACCTCTTTTTCATTTTTTGATTCCAGTAAAATGGACTCATTGCAGAGCTGTCAGTGGCAGTTTTAACGGTCGCTAATTCATCCTCCAGAGCTCATCATAAATTCCTAGCACTATGCCTGTTGTGTAAGCAATGAATGGCATCATCGTTACTGCAAAAGCGCAGTGCACCAAGCATTTGTGTTTTATGACTCAGAAAAGCTGTGTGCTTCATGTTATTATGAAGGGGAAAACGTGCCATTTCATTTTCATGATTTAAAAATGGGTTTGTCAGGCTTTACTATCAACCCATGTCAAATGAGAAGACACTTTTTCTTTCATTTTTACCCCACGTTTCCTAGTATTATATTGCACTACGTTATGACTGACTGATTTTATGGAGAAGAAATATTCAGAAAGATATATGTGCAGAATATTTAGGGATGACTGACATTTGTCATTGTCAAAAAATGGTGGAGGGGATGTATTTACAATAGCTTTGGCCAACATGCATGTTCCAATGTGCATGGTGGAGATAAACCTTTACTATGTTTCCTGTAAAAATAGAGCTGTGTCGTTTCAAAGGACACTGCATTGTCTCTAAATAAAATTGACTCACCACTGCTTTAGTTGTCTCTGGATAAAACGTGAAGGCTTATAGAATCTGACTTTATATTATTATAGATACAGACAGAGCATGTTTCACAGCAAAGAGTCTTCCTTAGCCGTGGTTTTGATTGATGGTTTTACTAGTCTTACAACATAACAAAAAAGCCTGAATCACCATGTAACCTCACTAACAAGCCGAAAGTCCACTATTAGCACTCAATGTTCCATTGTCATATTTGGTTTATTGAGAAAAAAAGATCACATGGCACAATATTATTCCTAAGAGAATTAAATCAACCATCTAAAATGCCACCTTTTGAACCAAATATCTTCTGTTTTATAGGGTTACGAACACATGTGGTGAATAAGTAAAGCAAAATATTTTTTATTTTCTTTTAACATTAAATGAGGTTACATTTTTTAATATGAGCTCTCAGAAATGGGTGTTGGTTCAGAGTGAAGACGGTCTGGCCCAGAGAGATAATCCTAGGCGAAGGTTACACAATGGAACGAGCTGCAGCAGCCTACCCTCTGATGCGTTTGCTGCTGTAAAAGCCTCTCTATTCTGCCACCCCCCCAACACACACGTCATGAAAACTTGCAATATTATCTTCAGCCAATTGTTCCGATGTGTCCAAAGAATAATTTAGGAAATAAAAGAGATCATACCTGTTTTTTTCTTTTAGAGATTCTGCAATCTCCCCAGCACAAACTCGTATAGGCCCACTCCTTCTCATTATATGGAGGTTGGTTGCTGTGACCTACTCTCCCAGCTTTTCTGCTTAAAAAAGAATTAGAATAAAGATTAGCAAGCAGCAACTGACTCCTTTCAAATTTAGAGTCACATTTATAGTGGCAGCACTGGATAGGCTGTCATATTTCCAGTGGTGTGTGAACAGGTGTTGTCTTCATGTTTTTTTCTTACATATTTTGGTATAGTTAGGCCGATCTGGCTCACTTCCTGATTCAAAGTGATATCAATATTTTTTATGCTCCTTTTGGGGCAAATAGTGGTTTTAGCAAATTTTCAGTGTTGAGGAGGTGTTACAGCTGTTTGATGTAAAACATAAAGCAAATCTCTCTTGGCTTTATTTCAGGGCATGGCTACAGTAATTGGGTTCATGAAGTTAACAGAGTTGCTATTTATAGAAGCACATCAAGGCCCTCTGGTTAAAAAATTCCCATAGCATTAGATCATTTTGTCAAAGTAAACGTCTGTGACCCTCTGGACGCGAACAAAATGGTTAACTTTAAAGGGAACCTCCTGTTACCAGATGCTGTTGAACCGCTCTTAGTTCATAGCAGTTTCTAGTTTGTTCTGAGCAAAACATAGCTAATTAAATGTCTCACCATGATGATTTTTGTGACTGTGTGCGTAGGAGATTACTCAGATCAATTTTAGATTTGTGTAGGAGAGGAAATCACCATCCCCAAAAGTCATTCTGACTGGCAGATTAAGCACGTCAGCCTGAAAGACAAAAAAACCCTTCTCATATGACCGTATGACTGTGGGCCTCTCTGCTATTCATTTCCCCTGCACTCTGCTATTCAAATGACTTTACTGGCATTAGCGACACATGAGCAGTCCTGGAGGAGAATCTAAATTAAATTGGAATCATTCTCAATCAAATTTGTAAACAAGTAATAATTGTGTGTTTTTGTGCCTGTGTTCGGTCCAGAGAGATCAATTTCCAATCTACTGTCTGCCAATCTACCTATTCTTTTCAAGTTTTAATTTGAATTGATGCACGGTCCAATAAGGTACTTTAATTCCCTGAATTAATAGAAGAAACTGTAACCTGAACTTATTTTTTTCTTATCTGTAGCTCGGCTTTACTTTCGTTATTATCTGTGTCCCTAATCAATGGTTTCAGAGATTTATTGTTGCTTATTTTTCGTGAAGTTAAATACCTGGTATGGGACTGAAATCTGTTAATAGTTCATCTTTTTGTGTACAGAAATTGAATATTTCTTAAGGGTTGACTTCATAAGAATTATTAAACTGATTGTTATAAATGACATACTTGATTATTAAATGAGTATTTGATGATTTGAGATGCAGTATTGAACAGATGGAAGATAGAAGATAAATATAGTTGATCAATTCTTCATCTGACTTTAACTTTGATCTTCTACCTTTTAAGACTGAGGACTAGAAACAAAGAGATTAAAGTTCCAGTTTGTTACATTTTTGATAATCCTCAGCTAAATCAACAGAAATCTTATCTGTTTTTA
>JABUIW010000056.1:4414786-4425173 GCA_013363375.1 Menidia beryllina
ATTTCAAAGCATAATGTATTGATGATACTGCTCTCGAAACTTTCTAAATAAATAGAGGAACACAGACAATTTGGGTGTAACATAAATGAGTACAAAAACACAATCACAGAAACAGAATATGAGCTTAAAGGCCACAGGTATTTGACAAGATAAATGATGAACTTGTAACACACAGGTAAAGGTCACACATTTATCGCCTGTTAGTACCAAAGTTATTAAAGCTTCAGCGGCTGAATCATTCACTGTGTGGGTCTTGGTCTCAAGTGTTTGCTTAGATCTGTCTTTTTTTAGTGTAAATTTGAAAATGATGAGCTTTGGTGGCTCAAATGTAAAGTGGTGAAATTTGCATCTTTCCGCAAATTGCTCATATGTGATCTTCTCTGCTCTAGGTGCATTGTCCCAGAACCAGGTCCACCCACTCCTGGGCTCCTTGCCTCTGCCAGGTCGACCTCTTCAGCCACAGAGTCACGCTCAGCTGGAGCACTTCCTGCCACTCAGAATCAGCGGCTCCTCACCACTTAACCTCTTCCCAAATTTTAACGCTGTAAGAGGTCACACTTCTTTTTGCTGACATCATAATGAATTCAAGTTACTATAGTTATCTGAAGAAAAATTCCAGCCCCAGATAGAATTTAATATATTCCTCCATTCTTAATTCAAAATTGAGGAGAACAATGAAAACTTATATTGACATTACTGTTTCTAAATGATGTCTGTAGTGTGAAATCATCATAAAATTGCATACTTAAATATGTGGTCTTTTTAGTCTTTGAAACATAGAAGCTCACATTGTTATGAGAAGTTTAGTTTCCATATCCATTCATATTTTGTGTTTGTGTATGTTTCAATTTATAGATGGACCCAGTGCAGAAGGCTGTCATCAACCACACCTTTGGCATGTCTCAACCCAAGAAGAAACCCATCGTCTCATGTAACATCTGTCACCTACGCTTCAACTCCACCGTGAGTTACATATATTCATGTTGTTGAATCACACCACAGAAGCAGAAGTTAAAGCTGGATATGAAGAAAGGGTTTATTTGTTTTGAATTCCTTACAGGAGGGTGGAAAAGCCATGTCTTTCAATTATCTGCACATTGTAATCCCTGGTCAAAGACTTTGCAAATACCCTGTTTCCTAAAGGTCTTCCTGATGTTACAGTTCACAAATTTGAATTTTGTCTAATGTCTTCCCATATTAATTGTCCAAAATAAATAAAAAATAACTCTTTATTAGTCAATACAAAAACAATTACCTCAATTATCCCAAGAATTGCCCATTTCTTTTCATCACAGCAGCCCATTTATATTGATTTGATTTTTATATGTTCATTTCTATGATTTTTACTCTGGACAAAACCTCCAGAATGACAAGAAGTCTTCTGTTTTTGGATCTATGACAGAAGCTGAACACAGCAGGTGCTTCCTAGTGCCACCTCTTAGCTCCTCATTAGTTTTTCCATCTCTGCCTTTTCTCCTTGGACATGCAGTGATGCTGTCTGGAGTTGGACCTCTATCTAACGGGCTCTCTCCTCCTCCCTCTGTGTTATCTGCAGCTGTACTGAGAGTGCGGTTTGATCCAGGATGTTGGAAGCCAGGTTGCAGGCAGGTACAAGGTCCCAACAGGTTCAGCAATGGCTGACAGGCTGGATTTTTTTAAGGAATATTTCAGAATACTTCAAGTCTGTTTGTGTCTCGTGGTCACAGCCTGTGAAAGGACCACATGAGCTGGACGTTTTATTTCACCGTCTTCCATTATCACACCCTGTGTTTAACACACAGGTTCAGATAAGTCTTAAATGCAAGTTTATATGTAGCTACCAGATTTAATTGGTCATTTTTGTAGTTTGTAAACTTAATCAATTTTTTGTGTTTTGAAAATAGAATGTAGATTTAGGACACCAGAAACAGTGGAATAACGTAATAGCTTAAAAATATTGACAAATAAACAAAAGAATGATGAAAATAGCAATGACAAAGAATTCAAGTTTGGTTATGCTGTACGAAGAGAGAAACAAGCTGGGCTTTGCCTAATGAATAGACAGATGGTTCCAATTTTTTTGGGTTAGTCTCCTCTGTAAAGCACAATGATTATCAACTCTTACATTATTCTCACTATGACTAGTATGTTTCAGCTTGTTGTTTAGATATTAAATCACACATATTTTAAACTTTAGTTAATTCTCACTAACTTCACTGTGTTGCTTCCACAGTAACAGACCACACGATTTTTTTGCAAATAGGCTTTATGCTAAAGCCAAATGATAATGTGTGCTATAGGTTCAGGTATATATGGTATAACACGGCAGTCGGCCTTTGGAGATGGTGATACAACCACTAACCAACTTCCTGCAAGTTAGGGAGTAAGAGTAAGATTAAAAGAAGATATAACATTTTCAATTTAAAACAATGTTTGAGTGTAACTAATCGTTTTTTATAAAGAAATTTAGCTCAATTCACAAGAAGCTACCAGGCAAAGTGCTTTCTAGCACTAATGTGTGTTTGGAGGGAAAGTGCAAGCAGTTTGTTCAGGGCAAAGGTGTATGACTGTGAAATCTACAGGATTTACTGTGACATGACAAAAGTAAAACAGACTTGGAGGGTTCCATATTATTCCTTACCTATGCCTGTCAAACTTGCTGAAAAAGCATGAAAGATCTTGTGAATCAAAAAGTGGACAGTTATTGCTTGTTGTTTTGAAGAGTTTGAGCATCATGACGATGCATAAAGCAGTATGAATCCAGGTCAACTAAAGCTGTAGCAATCCTCACAGATTCCCTCCGGAGTGAGGGTGTTCTTTTGTTTGTTTTTTTTCATCCATGGTTATAAATTCCATGTTTTCTTATTCAAAATTTGCTATGATGAAACATAATGTTTATGTTTATTACTCAGATTGTACTGTAGTATGAAAATGGGAGCTGAATATGGCAATGACTCAATGAAAATCACGCTGAATGGTTAGTGTGCACTGACATTCAACGTTGCCAAAGGGCCTGTGTGCCCTTTGCTCTGCCTGTATTCCCAGCCACGCACTTTGACCTTTGATGGTGCCCTTTTTGCTTTGTATCTGTCTAGCTTTAAGCAAAATGTTGACAGGTAGACATGTGCTCAGCCTCAGCCATAAGTATGAATTTGCATTAGTTTGCTCCAAAGTGTGTGCTTGGAAACTTGTGTGGATAATCTGAGAATTGAGAAAATGATCTGTCAGTGTGTTATGAACAACACTTGAAATATTGTCATACAGACATGTTCATTTGTTTTCTTAAGGATAAGAAGGGTTATGTTTCATCATTTTTTTTACTTGTCTATAAATTCCATATGAAAACGTAACAACAAAGGTAATATTACTTCCACATCTTGTATGGTTGAAAGATCATTCCACCACAGTTATGTTACCAAGGATACGCTAGTCTTTGGTTACACGAACAGTGGTTTTAATTATATTTTGAAATGTGTATTAATCAATGTTTTCCCTAATTTATATGATAAAGTCTTCTATTTTTATTGTGCATGTGCAAATTTCACTTTAAACAATGAAGTTGTGGGCCGCAGCGTAGCCTAATGGCTAGAGCGGGCGGCCCATATGCGGAGTCTCCGCTTGCAAGCGGGTGTCCTGGGTTCGAATCCAGCCCATGGCCCTTTCCCGCAGGTCTCCCCCTCTCTATCTCTGCCCCCTTTCCTGTCAAGCTACTGTCATTAAAGGCCACTAGAGCCAACAAAATAAAAAAATATATATATATAAACAATGAAGTTGTATGGAGCGGCATCCTTTTTATGCACAGTGATAGATAATGTATACATATACAGGGGTGTGAGTGCAAACATTGATCCCCTGTAATGTACATATTGGGCACTCTCAGTGGTTGATCGGTAGGAAGTCAGCAGCAGTCTGAGAAAATGGAGCCGCTGTTGATAACTGGTGACATGATCTCAGTTCATCATCTGTCTCTAACAAGCCATTTCAGCTCCTGCATCTAGAGGCCCATCACACTGTTATTCCTAGCTATTTTTCTGAGTGACCAACTTCTTGGGCAAAGCTTGAGAGATGTCCTGGATGTACTTTGAAGATGTGCTGCGCTTGCTTAAGATAATGATTTATGGCCAAACAAATGACAAGCTCATTCCATTCTTTGAAGCACTTTTATAAGTGCATTTACTGTAGTTTTATTTGTCGAACATGAAGTACAGATAATTATTTCTCTCGCAGGGGGTTATAACGATAACTCTATAGACTTGCACAGACGTTAACAAAAAGTTTGTAGATATGTTTGAATATGAAAAAATAAAATAAAAAACTAAAAATGTTTCCATTTAAAGTGATCAATAGAAAAGGTGATATGAAAATGCACAGTCATTTGTTTATGATTGGCTTTAGTTGGTGGTGAATTTGACTTTCTCTGAGCGGATCTTCCTCTGTAGGATACACTGTTTTGATAAAAGCCATCCGCGACTATTTTAGGATCCCCGTCTTAGGATAAATGGCTCCTGTATTTTGCTATTATAAATGTGTTTTCTCTTACAGAGAGAGGCATGGAGGTCATGGTGTGTCACAGCATACCCAACATAGGCCGTTGCTCTGTCAGAGCAAATCAGTTCAAAGATGAGCCATTAAGCTCAGAGGAGGGTCAGGAGTTGCCAACTGATGCTCATTTGTGCGCCATGGCAATGAGCAGAACCAAATGGGTGAAATTACTTGAATTTTGACTCTTTTAGCATCCTTTTTCCCTTACTCCATGGAGGCATGTGCGACCAAAGCAATGGAGCAGATGAATAGATTAAAGCTTACTGATTTTTGCTGCCCTGTATTGATGTAGTCAGTCATCCTATGCATATACAGAACAATGACTTTTCTTTCTCATTTGTCTTCTTTTTTCTTCATGTTTGCGGACATTTGTGTCATGGCTAGACCCAGGCAGAGGCCCACTACAAAGGTCATAAACATGCTCGGAAGGTAAAGGCCTTGGAAAACCAAAGGAATCGACAGAGGAACAGACTAAATGCATCCACAGCAGGAAAGGATGGAGATAGAGGCAGAGAGGGGCCGCCGATGGGAGGCGTAACAATGCCTATAGACCTGCCATTGAAAGACAGAACAGGTAACACGTTTTTTCTTTTTTTAAAAGCAACCCTCTCACCACCCCCTGAGTAATTAGCTGTAATTGAAGAGATGCAAGATCTAAGACTTGGTAGCTGCCACTCCGCTGGTTAATTACCAGTCATTACCTGTCCTGCTATCATTTGGTCTGTCAGATAGGTAATTGCTCTCATCAAGCAAAGATATTCTGCAAAAGGAAGAGCCCTAAAGCATTTAAAAAGAGATGGGATCCGAAAAGATGGGATTTTTAGTATGTATTTTCAGCAAGTATGCAGTTTCTTTACTATGTTAGAAAATATTTACACTTTATTGGCGAACAAGTCAAAAGTCATGGAAGACCATGTAAAATCAAACAAGAGAATACAGTTAATAATCACAAGCCCGAAGCACAGTAGATGGTCTCATTACAACTCAAGTCGGTTCATTTAAAATTCTAATTATTCATATTACAAGTTTCCAACAAATGTTTTCTAATGGCATCTTAGAGATACTATCTAATTCACTTAGGTTATGATCTAATTGCCTGCAATCTAGATTACACTCAATTAAATAAAGATTTAAAGTATTTACGTAATATTCATAGAAACTTACCTTACTAAGGAGACCAGAAGACACCATTGACAGCTTTTCTTCAGTTCAGTACCCCTTCCTGAGCATGCACCAAATGACAAATTGATCGGAACTTAAGAAAAAGGATTACCCACACCTGTAGTAAAAAGGAAAGTTTTAAGACTCATTTAAAGGGGGCAAAAAGGGATCATTGATGGCTGTGCTGTTTCTGTGATATACTCTTTTTTATTACATTACTTCTTTGCTAATCATCACAAAATTTAGATAACTAAAGATCTTAAAAGCTTTCGAGATTGATTGAGTCCAGTGTGGAAGTGATGCAGATTTTAAGGGTACCTGAGTTGGACTCTATTTTGAGACTTTGTTATATTTGAGATTATCCTTAATCCCAAATATATTTTAGCTAAAAGTCTTACTTTAAAGGTTACAAACAAAAATATATTTGCAGACTAAATTAACCATAATCCATTAATTTTTAGAAACACGAGTGCACAGTATCTGCTGGATCCTTTCAATTGATTCTTGAGCTGAGTTTGTCTGCTATTCAAGTAATGATTTTGCAGTTTACTATTCTATCATTTCTGCCATCAGTCCCTCAGCTACTCCTTCTAGCTAACAACAAAATATTGCTGGCTTCCTTTATGTCCTCTTCGGCTGCTTCTCCTTCCCATTATTGATCCTCTCACACCCATTTTCTTTTGCTGCCTATCAATTTCCCTCTAAGCACATAATGATAAGCTTGTTACATTCAGTGGTTGCCATGGTTGTTGATTGATGGTAACAGAGGGAGCTTCAGCAGAGCGAGCCAACAAATGACAGAGAGGCACAGTGACAAAGGAAGACTAATTGGGATCGCAAAGGAAAAGGAGGAAAATTCATGAAAATGTAGGATATTAATGGGAAGAAAATAAAATGTTATCAAAAAGTGATGTAAAAGGAAAGGAACAAAGAAGACATCATTTGAAAAATGTTTTTTAGACCCTTAGAACACCTTGATTTTGTGTTATATCCAGCATAACCATACCTGGGCAACTTCATTCATTAATAATATTAGTAAATGTATTTTTAAAAATCCACCATTTACAGGATACAACTGTAGCGACTTTTCCAAAACAGAGAAGCAAATATTTTCCACTCGATTAATAACAAAAATACAAATGAGACTATGTCTGCTTAACAAATGGTGGTCACTGACCGAGAAACGAACAAAAACAGGCTAATAACGGGGGAAAGGTTATTATTCATGAACATAAAATTCACAGGAGAAAGCCACAGGAAATCAGATACACACCGTCAATACACATAGACACACTCTCACACACACACACAAAACTCCTCAACAGGATTACAAAATTCAGAGGTTGAAAAGGAGCACAAATCAGCAACTGAAGCATAAATAGGAGGAAATGTGTGTATATATAAAGATTATTGTTGGACTGAACAAACATGGACATGGAAGCTGATGGGTAATATAACAACGAGTAGAAGTAAGGAACAAAACAGTGTAAAAATCAATAATATAAGAATAATATATATGACTGACACTTACCGTTTCTTTGGGATTTTGCCTATCTGTGTTTATCCATCTGTTGTCAGACTCAGGCTCTCCAGCCCAACCTGCACTCCAGCAGCCTGAAAACAACCAGGAGAGCTCAGTAGTAACAACGGCATCCTCGCAAACTTCAAACGCAGACTGCTCCTCTCTCCCCTGTCCTCAACAAGTCTCCCCTGGTTCTCAGCTTTCTGATCTACCTTTGGATGCTCCACATGTTGATGGCTACATCCCAGCCACTGATTCAGCCCCACACTCCGACCTTCAGGGAAGCTCCACAGCAAGCGGGGAGGAGGCAAAAAAGTTGCAAGAGGTTAAAGAGGCCAAGAGCAACAAAAAACATTTCCACTGTCCAACGTGCAAAGTGACGGTCAATTCCAGCTCTCAGTTGGAGGCTCACTGTAGCGGTATTCACTTTACAGCCTTAGTTTTTAAGCCACTTGCACTTTGATGTTTGAAACAACTTTAATGTACACTTCTTTACCATTGTGACACTTTGACCAAAACACGCCCCCTCTGTTTGGCTGAACCAGGGTCTAAGCACAAACAAATGCTGGATGGTCCAAACAGCAGTAAGTCACATCGCAGGGTAAAGATGACGTCAATCCCGAGACCAAAAGCTCGACTGAAACAGCGAATAGGCAGCAAGAGTCGAGCAGTTGTTGGTGCCACAAAGCAGGCTTTTCACTGTGAACTGTGCCAGGTGTCCGTCAACTCAGAGACACAGCTGAAGCAGGTACACAAATACACAAATGTACTGTATGTTATGGTGTGATTAATGGACTTTGGACTAATGGTCATAATCAGTCTACAACTTTGTTAAAACAGAATGATTCCACTTTGGTTTGTAAGTCAGGTGTTTTGACTTTATGACTGAATGTCTCTGTTTCCTTTCAGCACACAAACAGCAGGAGACACAAAGAGCGTTTGGCAGGGAGACCTGTCAAGGCCAAGTTCGCCCCCTATAATAAACTCCACCCCAATGCTCTCTTTGCAGTAAGTTTCTCACACACAAACACATATTTATTTTTGTCTACATGGAACATAATCATAAAGGAGTAGATTCCACAGTGAATTAAAAAATTCATCAAATGCCAAAGATAAGCCTTCTCTGACGACTGCAAGCATATGCTGATCAACATTGAACTACTACAGGAGGAAAAGCACATACTGTAATTTTACAATGCAGTGTTCTGCTTGAACACCTTTGAATCAGAGCTCTTCAACAAATTTGACTTTGGGCACACACAAATTGAAAGAGTTCATCACACATGTGCCATGCAACTGTTTATTGACACATTGCAGAATTTTTCTGCAATTAGAACTTAAGAGTCTTCTGAGGTGGTTAGAGCAGCCAAACAGGTGGTGGATGCTGTTAAGAAACAGGCTGGATTACAAGAGGAGAGTTTGAAGGGGTCTTGATCAGGCATTGAAGTACTTTCAGATTTCATGTGCAGACCAAGCTTATCCCCAGGAAAACAATCACTCCCAGCTGAACTGTGTGTTCCGTCGTATAACTTTAAAACATGTTCTGGTACGGTTCGGTAGATAACACAAAAGGCCCAAAGCATTGCCCTAATTTCCAAACTTCCCACAATTAGCCTGTTTAGCATCTGTGAGACCTAGCACAGATCCACCTCAAAACCAACAAAACCCAAAGAATCATTGTTGCTGTGCCCATGACATTATCAGTAAAAGTCATGTCAAAGTCACTCCACACACTGTGTGTATATACACTGATTTATACTGTTAAGCAGGTTTTCCACTTTGCGAAATTATCTATGTTGCCCTTATACCTATTTTAACTTAGTAGAAGGCCCTTATACCTATTTTAACTTAGTAGAAGGCAAGGTAAATACAGACAAAATTTATCTAATTTAGTCCTATATAAATTGAATATATTTCTTATCTTTCTTTCAGACTAAGCTGGCACTCCAAAAGCAGCTATCCAAAGCCCTGCCGGCAGGGCTCCTGACCAGTCCGCTCAATCCAGCTGCACTGTGCACAATGACATCCGGACCTTTAGCACTTCGACTGCCTCCAGGTCCTACAACTATTATCCAAGGTCCTCTTATTAGCCCTACACTCTTCAGGCCTGCCCCAGGACCTCTGAGGGCCACACATGCACCGATTATCTTCTCTCCATATTAGCAATGAGCATTTGGATTTGGGACGTACAGTAGAGTGAACCTAATCTAGCAAACTTAAATATTTAGTTTTGCCAGCATTGGTAAGTACAGAAAAGCCAGAATGAAGCCAGGACATAATGCAGGCCCATTGAGGACAGGACCATGGGTTTGGCTGGTACAAGTCATAAGAACCGCTGTTCCAGACTGATGTTTTAATGCTGATTGCTCAGAGCTTCACCTTTACACATGGAGGGACCATCTCTCAGTTGTTTCATGTCAGCTAACATCTGAGTGCATGTTCCTAAGGGTCTGGACCTATCTGCAAGCCATAATGATGCACACGTTTTATTTTGAATTTTATATATACTTATAAAGTATAGTGTCAAAGTGATTAAGTGTTGTTGCCAAAATGTCTTTAACTTTAAGGGTTACTAGTGGTACTATGGGATAACGAGAAAATGACTTTGTCCAGGCTTTGGTTTCCATAACCAAATCCAAAGCCTGAAAATACAACCACGTGTTCATTTCCCATAAACTGGTTTATTCTATTAGACCAGCCTTAATTTATGAGGTAACATACAATGAACATCTACAATTTTGAACTGCTGAGTATTTTGTATGTCAAAAAAGTTTAATTTTTCGAGCTGTTGTCTTGTATGGATCTATTTTCTTTTTTTTTTTCATTTCGGATCCACAATTCCCCTCCAGTTTCCCTGTCTATTGTTTTTTGTGTAACCAGGTGACAATCAACCTAGTGATGATAGAGTGCATTTATTGTGTAAAATGGAATGGTTTAGAATAAAAATACATATTGAAAAAATACATTTCTTTGAAGCAAACCATTATAATGTGTTTTTCAGTTGATAGTTAGGTAGATTAATAGGATGTCACACTAATCCACCATGTTTACTGCAACATTTATAAGCAGGCTAGAGTACAACACAGCATGATTTTGGTTTACACAACATACAGATGTCTTCATAGGACAAGTTACACCTGATGAGACCCAGTGCACTGATTAATATACTGAAATGTCCTAATA
>JABUIW010000056.1:4425573-4489215 GCA_013363375.1 Menidia beryllina
AAAAAAAATTAAACATGGAGACTCAAAGAAAGATGTTTCCTGCACATAATGGCTTTACAGAAGCAGGTCAAATGAAGCTTAAAGTATTCTTTTTTTTAAATATTTCATTCTCATGTTTAAAACGGTTATTTTTATAGTGAATGTTTTTAAAAAACTGAGTATTTTCAGTATAGATATTTCCCCCCTGCATAGCTCTGCTGAATCACCTTAAGCAATATTTATTTTTAAGTGTCACTTGTTAAGATTTATGATTAGTGTAGCTGTGCATTTATTGCAATAATGTAAATGATCACGTGGTAAAACTGTTAATACTGTATTCCAAATGAACTATAAATAGTCCCTGTTTATACTTGGTTGTGATTGTTTTGCTTTCTCATAAACACATCTCCATTACTATGCACTGTTGTATCTATGAGATTATAGATTATGGAGCCGAGGAAATGCATCATTTCAATACGTAGGAAAAGACATACGAAAATAGTAATTTGCCGAATGCTTTAAAACATCAGTCACGTGGACGCAAAGTGACCCAGTAATATCAGTCTCTGTGCCAGATTATAGTCTACTCATGAGTGACACAAAACGGGAAGTCGCTTTTGTTTGTCCTCAGCAGCAGATTAAGCCTACACGTTATGAAAACTAAATGCCCTCTGGTGGAGTCTCTCATATAGGTCCAATACAGTGTAATCCAACAGGGTAATAGGCTGCCATTTTATAAATGTCTGTCAAAATTCAAGTTCTGACACTGCATAGTACTCTTTGTGATGATGGCGAGGTAGAGAAGATAAATCTTCTCTATCCTAAGAGAATGTCTTCTGCGCTAACTTTTTAAAAAAAAAATGAATATATATATATATTTAAAGGTGAAAATAATTATTTCCACCTTTAATAATTATTTGCACCTTTTAATAGCAGCTACGAAAGCACACCAGCAGGTGGAGCTGTGGGTTCTCAGGTGAGGTGTGACCCAACACGGTGGTGCGTTTGTGTGGTGTTCGAGTAGGTTACATGAGGTGGTTTAAAGACAAAAACTAAAACTATCATACAACATCGATCACCTTTATTTAGTCGGGCTTATTGTTTAAAAACAAAACAATAAAATGTGTAATTGTGGGCAAAAATGTACATGACCTACAATAGGTACTTACATAACAAAATGTGTACTAGTTGCCTACTTTTACTGACCCCAAAAAATTCCGGAAATGACGTTGTGTCGGTACAGCGGTCGGTCGGTTGGGCTTGTACTTTCCAGAAAAGATGGCAGCTGTTGACTTCGACGTAATGGTAGGAACAGAGTCCAAGATCCGCCGTCAGGACGACCTGGAACGGTAAATTTGGTTTGGTTACTTCTGTTTAATTTAGCCTGGTTGATAGTGTGTGAATGAGCGGGCTGAATACAACCGGAGAGCTGACAAAGCTCGGAAACATAAACCCGGTCACCCCGGAGGGAAGCTACGCGCTAGCTTACGCTAAACAGCGGCGCATCGTTATATTTGTCTTTTACGAATAAATTGTACATTGACTACTTATTGAAAACGCCAAGCATTTGTTTGTGTGAGCAACTTAGACTGCTTTGTCCAATTACAAAAATGTGGACTGTTCAAATTAACCGACGGAACCTCTGACTATCAAAATATCCCAATTTTAGCATGTTTCGACCCATGTGCCGGCAGATAGATAAGAGTCGGTTATATTAACGTTCTTCTGGGACCCGTCTGATCAAAATTAGAACCTTTAAACCAAAGCTTTAAATTGTTTTGTTGGCACGGGAGCATTAAATGGTCTTGTTTTTTTAGCTAAAAATCTCCCGGTGGTAGTCAGGTCATACACAACCATGGGTGACTCACCTAGCTAGGGAGGAAATCAAAACTCAAGGAACACTTTGGATTTGGATTGGTTTGTGTCCGGCCATGTGACCCTTGACACTTCTGTGTGCTGTAGAAAAAGCATCAAGCAAAGTTTTCGATACAAATATTGCGTTTGTGAACAGTGTCTCCAAACCAAGCCAGCTACTGAAACCTTCTCACTCTTACGTTGGGAGAAGAGATCCGCATACCTCTGAGGTGAAAACAGAAACTCAAGTGTAGGAGCAGCCGGTCTTGGCTGCCTCCACCTCATCCCATCCTTTTTTGAGTCGTCACAATGAGACACTGGACCCTCGTTTTGTAGCCACTGTGAAGAGACAACATCTTTGCGGATTTAAACAGTGAAGTTGTGATGTGGTCATAGACTTTCAATGGTTACATTTTTTATAGTAGTCGACACTTTGCTTTGAGGATTCTCCTTTTTTCAATCTGTTGAGGAGTGATGTGTTTGGAGACTGTGACGAGAATTATGGAATTAATATCAGTGTGCTGGATTTGTTTTATTAACTATCACTGCCAGCTTTTTCAGTATTTTGCTCTCATAATAGAAAACAAAAACAAATCGAATGTTTTGGACTGACTTTTTTATCATCAGGCTCTGCAGTGAACTTTTCCGTAAGCAGTAACAACAACCAAATAATCATTTTTAAAAAATAATCAGACTTATCACTACATATGAAACTACCACTTAAATGAAAAAGGTAGCTGGTCGTTTCTCACTGCTACCCAGCTTCAGTTATTTGCCTCGTATCGGCTGTAGGGATAATACCCTGATACTCAGCAGATCACTATACAGCAAGTGTGTTGTTTTTTGTCTGCTGTGTGTGTTCAGCTGCCCACATTCATCAATCCCGACTCCCAATTTGTGGGAGTTGTGGAAGTGAAATTTAGCCACAGTCGGGTAAAGATTCTATAAACTTTCACAGTTCTGGCTCAGCAGATCATTTAAATGGCTCCTCGTGCTGTTTTTTCACAGCAGTTTCAGTTATGTGTTTCAGCCACCAGTCTTTGGCCGAAAAGATGTGAATTTATTTATTTTTTTAAATTTCCAAATATCTGGTCAATTTGATGATGACATTTTTGTTTATTTGTTTTCAATGTACTCATTCTGACTTTGGGTTTTGCTCTGTTTTTATTTGCAGTCAGGCTGAAGGTTTCAAAGAGAAAGGAAATGCATACTACAGCAAGAAAGATTACTCCGAAGCTTTCAACTATTACACGAAGGCCATTGGTGAGATTACTGTTAATCTCGAACGGGGATTAAGTTTTCCACATGGTTTTGAGTGGTCGTAACAGCTCATACGCCACCCAAGCCATCCTGCTGAGAAATGTTGATATTCGTCATCACATTAAAATAAACGGTGGAGTCATGCTGCCTTTTTCTTCTGTCTTTTGTTCAAAATCTTTTTTTATCATCTTTAAAGACGCATGCCCCAGGAATGCTAGTTACTACGGCAACAGGGCAGCTACCCTCATGATGCTCAGTCGCTTCAGAGAAGCCCTAGAAGATTCCCAGCAGGCTGTGCGTCTGGATGACTATTTCATGAAGGTCAGCTTGTACAGATGTTTACATCTGCCGCATCAGTCTTTGTCTGCTTGCTGATTTTAGAGAGTTCTTAAACATGCGCATCCCTTCTATAATCATAGGGGCATCTACGCGAGGGCAAGTGCCACTTGTCTTTGGGAAATGGCATGGCGGCCAGTCGCTGCTTTCAGAAGGTTCTGGAGCTGGAACCCGGCAATAGAGAGGCCCAGCAGGAGGTGGGAACCATTCCTATTGAGTAGTTCTTATGAAAGGAGTGTTTGATTTGAGAAAAAAAATCTATTAATATAATTTATTCTGAAACTCTGTTTGTATAATTGCTGACATGAATCCAGGCGTTCACATTTGGAGGAATTGCAATTATATTCAGGTTTTGATTTGTTGTAGAAAAAGAATGCGGCAACACTTCTGGAGTACGAGCGGATGGCAGAATACGGCTTTGAAAAGCGGGATTTCCGAAAGGTAATCTGGTCACATCATTTTAAAAGTTTAATTTTAAGAGATTCAGCAGCCTGTTTTATTTTTTGTAGAAATCGTGCCAATGTAGCTAAAAAAATCTGTTTGGCAGTCAGCCTCTTCAGTTTTAACTCTAAAAGCTCGTCTGACTTGAGAGACAGCTCAGAAAATGTGACATTTCTGGACAGTTCCAAATATTTGTGAAGGTTTCTCAGTGTGTGCATCTGATGATGGGGTGTGACCGTACAGTCAGTTATGTATTTGGTAATCCTGATCCAGGTCGTGTACTGTATGGACCGGGCCTTGGGCTTGGCTTCAGCCTGCCATCGCTTCAAAATCCTGAAGGCAGAGTGTCTCGCCCTGCTGGGCCGCTATCCAGAGGCCCAGTCTGTGGCCAGGTAGGAAGCAGACCATCTCTTAGATTTGTATAACAGATGATGGCAGGATTTGATGTAACACTTTTGGAAAAAGCTGACTGTTTAAAAACTTTAATTTGTTCACAGTGACATCTTGCGAATGGACTCCACTAATGCTGACGCACTTTATGTTCGAGGCCTGTGTCTTTACTATGAGGACTGCATTGATAAGGCGGTGCAGTTCTTCGTCCAGGCCCTGCGCATGGCACCGGACCATGAAAAGGCCCGGCTAGCCTGCAGGGTAAGCCTTTTACAGCTTATGTCCATTTTGACTTTTTTTTTGTCTTGAATTCCTGAATTTGCTCGTTGTAAAGTCTGTAAAAAAAAAGTTTTTCAAAACTGCAGATTGGACATTTCTGGCTATATTGGATTGTGTGACGTAAGGATTTTTTCTCCTCTTAAAACAGAATGCCAAAGCTTTAAAAGCCAAGA
Organism: Menidia beryllina; assembly: GCA_013363375.1. NCBI lineage: Eukaryota > Metazoa > Chordata > Actinopteri > Atheriniformes > Atherinopsidae > Menidia > Menidia beryllina. Next base: position 4,430,286 of record JABUIW010000056.1, read on the forward strand.
AGGAGGAGGGCAACCAGGCCTTCAAGAACTGCAGCTATGAGGCTGCCTATCATCTGTATACTGCAGCGCTGGCCATAGATCCCAACAACATCAAGACCAATGCTAAACTCTACTGCAACAGAGCCACGGCGGGGGCAAAGGTAGGAGGCCACGAGCCGAAGCGGCTCAGTCAGACCATCACAACTGTCCAAGTAGCACTCTTTGTCTCTTTCTGTGTTGTTGACTCTTTGAAATCTCTGACAGCTGAAGAAACTTAATCAAGCCATTGAAGACTGTACCAGCGCGATCAAACTAGACGACACTTACATCAAAGCCTACCTGAGAAGAGCTCAGTGGTATGCCATGCAGACACTTGGAATGACTCACTGCTTTGTGTAGCGTTGTGCAGCTTTCTCAGCAGCTCTCTGTCCCCCCCGTAGCTACACGGACACAGAGCAGTATGAAGAGGCCCTACGTGACTATGAAAAGGTCTACCAGACAGAGAAAACTTCAGGTAACATGCCGACCTGGTTTTTTAGGGCTGAGTGACACGTGCAGGGCTCCACACGCTCACATGCTTTTGCCCTCCAGATCACAAGCATCTGCTGAAGACCGCGCAGATGGCGCTGAAGAAAAGCAAAAGGAAAGATTACTACAAGGTGCTGGGCATTGGCAAGAACGCCACAGAGGACGAGATAAAAAAAGCCTACCGCAAACGGGCCCTCATGCACCACCCAGGTATCAAGACTGGCCTTTAAAGCACTCTGGGAAGCCGTCTCATTAATTCACCTCAAATGTACTAATATACTAAATCCACAGACCGGCACAGTGCGGCAACTCCAGAGGTGCAAAAGGAGGAAGAAAAGAAGTTCAAGGAGGTGGGCGAGGCCTTCACCGTCCTCTCCGACCCAAAGAAGAAGTTCCGCTATGACAGTGGGCACGACCTGGAGGATGACGGCTGCTTTGATGGTGGAGGTGAATATCTTTTTTAGGCCTTCTGTTTACTCTTTGTGCTCAGCTGGTTTTCACCTCGTTTTGAAAAAGTGTAATTTTCATTCGAGGAAAGCCAGCTAATGAAATCTGGACAAACAAATAGATGGAGCCAGTTTAAATCAATAGTTACAGTGTAAAATGTTTTTTCAAATCCCAGAAAAGGAGTGACTTAGATTTTTTTTGGTTTTTCTAGCTAACTCCCGTTAAGGTTTCTGGCATTTTTAAAGATTTTAAATCGTCATAATAGGAACAATATGAATTTCCCATAGTTCCTTCACTCTCACAGTCCTTGTGTGAGCTGGTGTGGGTCTGGTTTCACAAAAACTCAAGGCTCATGTTATTGGTAAAATCTGATTTTACCTTTGAATGGAAAGTCCTCCAATCTTTCCATAGTCATTTCGCCCCTAGAGGGCGCCACAAATCACAAACCGATATTTCACATAGAAGTAAAGCAGGTGAAAAGAGTAAAGTTACAAATTCTAAAATGATCACATTTGTCCAGTTTCGATAAACTGCACACTGACTCATGCATCACATCTGTATTTGGTTCAGGTTTTCAGCTAACATGTTTTCTTCACATTGGTTTATTTATCTGTCTTTTTCTTCCTCTTTAGATTTTGATGCAAACAACATCTTCAGGGCTTTCTTCGGTGGTCACGGTGGAGGATTTAGCTTTGACTCTAGTCCAGGTTTGTTTTTGCTTGTCTTCATGTGTGTTATGCAGTTGAATAATTTTTTTCAGTGTGCACAGGATTTGAACTCTTTCTTCTTTGTTTGTTTTTCTTCTGCAGACTCTGGACCTGGAAATTTCTTTTTCCAGTTTGGCTAAGTTTTAAAAAACCACGAGAGGAAAGATGCAGCAAACAGAATAAAGGCGGACCCAGTCACTTCTTGATGCTCATGCTCAGAAGTGTGTTGCAAGATCTTCCCACCATTCCTCCTCAAACAATTATTAATGATTACATTCACTCCTAAATTCACAGCCTACATTGATGCTGATGCACACCGAGTCACAGGACTAATCACAGGCCTTGGTTACGGATTAACGATAACAATAAATAAGCACTGCAGAAGTCCTGTGGAAGACATTTGTATCGGCTGATCAGAGCATGTTGTAATTGCCAAAAGCTGACTCGTATTACATGTGATTTAATCTTAGAAAACTCGGTCCTCATAAGCCGGTCAGCGATGAGAACATGTAAGCATGATAAGTTTTAGAAGACATGACGTGGTTTGTGTCGTTAAGGTTTTCCTGGGACAGTATGTCTTTAAAGCAAGAGTCAATGTACTGAAGACATAAAATGTCTAACCTGACCTCAGGACAGGCTCTGAAATACCAGTGCTGTTTTCGGGTGAGTTTTTGTCCAGGTTCTAATTGGCTCACTTGCCAAAATTTGCAGGGGTTTTGTTCCTTTATCACATTTTCTTGTATATTTGACTCGAATGTAAAGCATATGTTTTTCTTTAGTCTTCCCGTAATCTGTTTATATTTATTGAACCGTATAACCTTACCCGTATGCAACAAAAAACCAGTGGTCCTCGTCTTCCTCATTTTTAAGAGATTAATCACTGAACATTTTCCATTTCGTTCTCATCACTCTACAAATTATTGTTCTCTTAAAATGGCCAAAATTAAAACAATGTGACCAATTCTGTTTTACGCTTAAATCCCTGTCTCTCACAAACATTCAGGAGTTCCATTGTCCCATTCAAACTCAAGTGGTGCCTTACCCAGAAAAGTTAAGCATCATAAACTGAGATCTTTATCAGATGGTCGTGGAGGAGCCACATCCTGTTTGAAAAAAGGCCACAGTTACACTTATCAACCATGTTTTTGTGTTAGTGCTGTTTTGTTGGGGAAACCTTTTCGATGTTCATCCAGGAAACCGATAGGAATTGTTACAAAGTAAGTCTTTATCCTGTTGAAAGCAACAAAAGACCTAGTTTTTGTATCAAGTCATCAGTCCATATGTTGTCGCCCGTCTGCTGTATACTTGTCATGAACGTTTGGTCACGGCAGCCCTCCCTGAACGTGTTCCTCTTGTTTAAAGGGGCACTGATCATGGGTCGGAAGCTCCCTTTGTACATTGCTCTGTCTCTGATCTATGTACCATTTTTAAGAATGTTTTACAGTATTAACAAGACATGCTTTTTTTTAAATTGTGGAAATAAAGGCTCGTCTTACACTGTAAACATGACTGCTTTTGCTTGTAAAGATTAGATTTTCTTATCCAATTGTTCTATGAAACTTGGATTGAAATAAATGATTTGTTTACCACTGTACTTAAATGTGACCCAGTTTACAGAATGAGCCTCAAAGTTGTATACATTAGTTCCAACTAAAAAAACTTCAAGCGGTGCTTTGGTTAAAATTAAAATACGAAACCGCCATATTTAATATGTATCAGCCACTATCGTTTACTTAAGAAATTAATAATTAATGACCACACAAGTACTCCGTTTATTGTGGTGCGGGCGAAACTGGCGTAATCACGTGGTCCTGATTAAACCAATCAGACGTCAGCAGCGTCGCCAGATTATGGTACGACAGGAGTAGAGTGAGGTGGCAAGGGGGACTGACAGAGCGGACTCCTGTATAAGACAATTTGATTGTTAAGGTGTGTTATTTGCGGCCAGGACACGAAGCAGTTGTTTGAAGAAGGTGTTACGTTCTTTGACAAGGTAATAATTATCGTTCAGTTACTTTGAAAACGTTGGCTTTTCTTAATATGTATCTAACGACTTTAGGCTACAGCAGTTAGCTTGTCAGCCTACAAGGACTTGAGGTTGGATGCTATGAGGTTTGAATGGGACAACTGCAGTCACTGTCATCTTGATAGCGATATAACAGGCATGACTGTCATTTATTTGGACTCAGCTGTCAGATTTGAAAACTGCTAATCTGGAATTGATTTAGGGATTCATGTTGGTCACAAACGCAGGCTAACTTCAATCTACAATCCTACGCAATCGTTATCCTCCTTGTTAAGTTTAGTATATCATCTGTAGTAGTTTTAACCCCCCTTTTTCATCTCCCAGGTGCTGTTTTCTTACTTACGAACCAGTTAATTTGGCGAATGTCAGATTTGCCTGGCTAGCTTAGTGTTGGCCACTGAATCAGGGGAGTGGGTGTGGTAGTCAGTACAGGAGGTTCATTCATAAACGGGCTGGTCTGACACAGATGATGTAGCACTAGTTTGCAACGAGGAAGTGATGCTAAAGAAGCGTGGGTTCACCAGACGACAGCTATGTCTGAAGTAGTGCCCAAACTCCACCCAGGTTTATTAATCCCTGCAAGATGCTCCCTCCAAATCCAGCTTCCTCCATCTAAGAGGCCCTTTCATTGGATGAAATTTCATGGCTAACTAGCTTCAAACAATAGAGTGGACCCGTGGATTATGTCGAAACTGACCAAAGGGTCATCTGTCTGTAAGCATGACACGATAGCCTGCTTAGCTAAATCCCAGATACACTACAAGGTCGGTTAGCCGTGATATGGACTCCTTGTCTATGTTTAAGTTATGGAGCAGTGAGCTATAAAACAATGTGGTGTATTTTTAAACGCACAAGTCACTTTTAAGATATTTCATATGTCTGGGGAAGCAGAAGGCCAGTAGTTATTACTGTATAACAGATGCACGAAGTGGTGTGAAGATCCTGTGCCAATTTTTGCTATTAAAGTCAAGAGTGTATTCTGTCTGTTGAAAAGAGACGTGCAAGTTTTTGGCATTAAACCAGAAGAAGCATGAGCTGCATGTATCTTTGTTTGTGTTTGTTCAGGTGGACTGGACTGAGCAGGTCTTGCAGCATACTGTGAGTTGAACAGGAATAGCAAGTCAGTCAGCACAGCCGGGGATCTTCATGCAAAGATAGTACTTTTTATTATGAGAAAAAGTCCTTTATGTGTCCGGATACAGGGAGACGTGTTCCAAATGTTTGAATATTTTCATTCTTGGTATACAAGATTGTCTTATACTTTGAAAATGACACCTCATCACTGATATAGTGTAAACAAAGGCAGCAAGTTAAGAGTAAACGTGAGAATGATATGGGGAACGTAGCCTACCTTGACACAGAGGAGATGCAAATGCTCAGCTACCTAAGAGGCCACATTAGCATATTTATGAGCCTGATAGCCATCAGAGACCTGGAAAGGGCAAGGGTGTTCGGAAGCTGAGCCGACGTGGGGCCGAGTTAGACCTTCTTCAATGATCACTCACTTTGTTAATTAGTGCATGTTGGAGTAAAACAAAAACAAACTAATGTTGAGGGATTAGCTAATGGGTTATTGCACAATATACATCAAAGCAGAGCAATGAATGCAAAAGCTGGTGGAGCAGGATATGGATTTACCTCGGTATGTGTCAAACTGCCTGATCATGATGGAGCAGAACAAACAGGGAATCCCTGCTGTGCATAACCTGTCTGTCAAGATCCCACAATTCTGAAGGTGTCTAAAGTTTTTTGTTTAAATAACCTTTGTGTCTTTAGTGAGTACCACACATGTTTGCAGAGGTCTCATCTTTTCATCTGCACAGAAAGTTTCAGCAGAGGAACGCTAAACCTGTTTAAAGAGTGAGATGGCTTTACAGGTTAAAAATAAAGTGTCTGAAATAATGCTGAAAATGATCTGACTGATTTATTTTAGGTTATTGCGGGGTTTGGGCTGTGAGCCGTCCCTTCTAATAACCTTAAAAAGCAGCTGTAATTCTGTTTAATCTCTGTATTTTACAGTGGCCTTCATTGTCAGCCAACACAAAGATACGATTCTTTTAGATGAACGAAGGTATTGATGCAGACAGCCAGGCAAACATTTTTTAAGCTTTGCCTGAAGCACATTTGTTATTCACTCCAACATAGATGGATACACTGAAAGCAGCATGACATCCCAACTAACCAGCATGAATATAGTTTGTCTTTTATCAGGCACATTGGTCATCCTTTCAGTTCATTTAATAAATTAGTGGTTTTGAATAAGTTTTACCCCAGTTTGTTTTTCATTTTGACACTGCATTAAAACATTAATGCAGTGCATTTTAAACATGTAGTTAAACAGATTGTTATTTAGATATATTGTTAAAAATATTCAACTAAGTTCAGTTTTTCTTTTTAGTCTGCGATGCTCAGCAGTTTGGTTTTACATTACTTCTGGATAATAGAATTTGTTCCACACTCTCACATTTTGCTGGTGGTAGCAGCTACATCAACTCACATCTTTTCTTAAGGGCTTTTCTTTGGAGGGAGGGATCAATTTGCTGAAACCCGCTTTTTCTCTCATGTGATCTGTTACTGACCCTACATTACACTGTAGTGGCGTCTCAGGATTAACCATCAGCCTTTCTCCCCCAAAGGTCCTGTGCTGTACGTTGCTGTCATGTCGGCCAAAGCCATATCGGAGCAGACGGGGAAGGAGTTCCTTTACAAGTACATCTGCACCTCAGCGGCTGTGGAGAACCGCTTCCGCTATGCCAGTGTAACGGCGGAGACTGACTGGGACCGCCTCACACAGGAGCACCCATGGCTGCTGACAGAAGTAAGCCCACCGGCTCAGGAAACCCCAAAAAGCCCTCTACTGTTTGTTTGTTTGTTTGTTTTTGCCCATCCCCAGCTGGTAGAATCTGAAGTTTCTAATGGCTCTGCATAACTTTCAGGACATGATGTCATTGCAGACACAGAAGCATGTGACTGTGTTTTGATGGATTTTGTGACCTGCTCCTTATGAGGTGTTTCTAAAAAAGGAAAAAAAAAGAAATGATGTATCGTCTGTCTTATGTTTCTTTATCCTTGTCCAGCGGCTGGTGGTGAAGCCAGATCAACTAATCAAGCGGCGTGGAAAGCTCGGGTTGGTGGGCATCAACCTGGACCTGCCAGGAGTCAAGGACTGGATCAAAGCCCGCATTATGAAAGAGACCACCGTGAGTGGCTGCCCCTTCTCTGCTCCAGCACTGAGACGTAGAATGAGAAATAACTGCTGTATACGACAATCGCTCATAGAACCTGCTGTGAAAACTTGAACGACACTGAGGTTGAATTTTCCTTTTTATTTTGACCTTTTTGTAGTTTGACCCTGCCAGCCTCTCCTAAACTTTATGTTAAGATCAGCTACTCTGAGATTATAAACAAATCTTGTATTTGCAATCATCCTGAAAGTATTTTTTCCGTATATACATCTTTTTTGTCGGACCATTTTCAGTACTTGTCAGTATGAAACTTTTTTTTTTTTAAATCTGGCTTCAAATGAAATGAGAATTTTTGTCAAACAGTAAATCACTGGTCACATGTTGCTTTTCGCGCAGCATATGAATAGAATTTGAGCTCCGTTAGGCCTAGTGTGTGTAAGTGTTCTATGTGGGAGCGCGCCGGGCAGTGCCAGAGGCCTCAGGCTCATGTTTAGATTCCCCAGGTCAGAGGGTTGTCTATTCCTGTCCTTCGTAAACGCAGACACGCCGAACTGCACTGCAACAAGGCCCTCGCCACACTTCCAGCTAACACAACATACTTTCTCATGTTTTTGCTATGTGGAGAGATATAAAAGTGACTTTTTGGGAGTATATGTAGGGATACATCCAGTAGTTCTGTTTGTGACCATAATGTGTGTCTTGACTAGGTGGGGAAGGCAAAAGGCGTGCTGAAGAACTTCCTCATTGAGCCATTTGTTCAACACACACAGGTAATGGATGTTTTTTTATTTAAAAAGCAAAGTTGTATTTGTTTGAGCTGCCTCTAATCGGGGATAAGTGTTTAACAGACACATCCTGTTAACAGAAAATAAACTAGCACTGTTACGTAGGTGAGTGGGATTTATTTGATGCCATGGAATTTTCTCTAAAGAACAAACTGCTGGGTTGGTGTTTGTGGATGCAAAAGAAAACCTACGGTTATGGAGTTGAATGTTTTAGATCCTTTAAAAAAAAAAACTCTTCCCTCTGTACGCCTCACGCCCTGTGCAAATAAATCTGTAAATGTGTTTTTTTGTGTTGATGTTTTCCCCAACTCTTGTCTACTCATTTGCAGGCGGAAGAGTTCTATGTGTGCATTTACGCCACGCGTGAGGGCGACCAAGTGCTTTTCCACCACGAGGGCGGAGTGGAAGTTGGTGACGTGGACTCCAAGGCTCAGAGGCTGCTGGTTGCTGTGGATGAAAGTCTCAATGAAGACCAAGTCACAAAGCAGCTCCTCCAGCATGTTCCTGATGAAACGAAAGAGTATGGAAGGATCATTTTTATGTAGCTGAATTGAGTTATTGATTAAAACAAAAAAGTGTCAGGGGTTGGACATGAGGTTAAGGTTAGTTCATAGTCAAAGCTCACCTCGTTTTTACTCAAAATGACTGGACTGAGATTGTATTCTGTCTTCAGTCTTGTTTGCAGGCACTCTGTGTGAGGCCCATAAGGTGCGCTGTCCCATTTCAGATTTATTAGCTTTTGCAGCAAAAACAAATAGGAGAAAAAACATTAGCAAACTTTATTTGTTGTTGTTTTTTTTTTATCTAACCTTGGAGGCTCTCGGCCTTCATAGGATTTTTTTCTTCTGTTTTGACCTTCATTGATGGGTTTGATTTATTTTCCTTCTTTTCTAAATATCGTTCCTGTTTTTCAACAGTCTGCCCTTCACTTTTGAATAAACAGAAACTCTTTGTTTGGTTAAGCCTGAAAAGTTTTTTCTTTTTTTTGCTTAAGGAACGAAATTTAATTGTTTGACTGTAGGGTTTTTTATGTTTATACTTTGTTGTACTCATTCATATTTCACTTCTACTAAGGCACTCATTCACTCCTTTGTTGATTTTTGTGTGTGCTTTTTTTTCCTTAGAGTTCTGGCCAGTTTTATAGTTGGTCTCTTCAAATTATATGAGGACCTCTACTTCACCTATCTCGAGATCAACCCTTTAGGTAAACATCTCCACTGTTCAGCTCATTAGGATTCACAGAAGCAACTCAATAATTAACCCCCACTGGTTAAATTATTGTCTTTTGAGAACAAGCTTTTTCATGTGTTTATTTTCTTACTGAAATAAAGAGTTTAGCCTTGGAAAATATGACTATTATTATAGTTGGGAAACACTTATAATAAAGCCTTAGAAGTAAATAATCCGTGTTTTTATTACCTTAACCAGTCGTGACCCAGGATGGGGTGTACGTCCTCGACATGGCAGCCAAGATTGATGCCACAGCTGACTTCATCTGCAAGGCTAAATGGGGAGATGTGGAGTTTCCTCCACCCTTTGGCAGAGAAGCTTATCCAGAGGTGAGACCTGTGCAGTTTTTCGTGTGAATTAGCAGATATTTTGTATGAGGTTCTTATTAGTAATTTACTTATCTTTTATTACACATGTGTGAGTTGTATCAAAGAGTTAATGTGTAACGTCATCAGTGTTTTCAATAGACTCCTTTCTTTGCCGCGTACATTACCGGAATTAATCTGACATCGCTTTTAGGAGGCCTACATAGCAGATCTGGATGCAAAGAGCGGCGCCAGTCTGAAGCTGACGCTGTTGAACCCCAGGGGCAGGATCTGGACCATGGTGGCTGGAGGCGGTGCTTCAGTGGTCTACAGGTAATTCCTTTAGTCATTATGGTTTACAGCAGATATGAGTTTATGAAAGCAGATCAAAGGTGTGCTTCCCATGTTTTATACCGCTCCTTTTTGTCCTGGGCTGTCAGGCATATCAGGCACTCCTTGCAGTCACTGATACAAACTGTCTCTGAACCCAATTAAAATCAAAACTGAAAGAATTAGCTTAAATCATCACAGTATTTCACTGCTAATTTCTCCTTCAGCGACACCATCTGTGATCTGGGTGGGGTGGATGAGTTGGCCAACTACGGTGAGTACTCTGGGGCACCCAGCGAACAGCAGACCTACGACTACGCAAAAACCATCCTCTCCCTCATGACCCGGGAGAAGCATCCTGAAGGTGAGCACAGAGCCATCCGTGCTATTCAGAACTCGGGAGGGGCTTAGGTTTCTTATGGGTTTGTGAAATGAATTGTCAGTGTGTGACCAGGCCATGATTCACTTCCAGTTTCCAGTATGGCATTTCAAGGCTGTCACCAGACGGCGTTTCTGTGTTTCAGTAACAAACAAATGCTCAGCGTGTTTTTGTTTTTTTTTCTCTACAGGGAAAGTGCTGATCATTGGAGGAAGTATTGCGAACTTCACCAATGTAGCAGCTACATTTAAGGTGAAACATGCTGAATGGGCTGAAATGAGAGAGTTTCCTACTTTTATTAAGTCCAGTATTTCTAAAGTATAAAAGCAACACCATTAGAATATATCTGGGTGTTATGTTAAGATGATAGGAATTCTAAGAGTCTACACCAACATATGGAATTGCCTTGAAAAAAACTGTTGTCTTTTGTTACTGGCTGATATCCTTTTTTTCAACATAACAAGGCTGAGCTGACTGACTGCCTTTCTTCTCAGGGTATTGTCAGGGCCATTAGAGATTACCAAGGCCCTCTAAAGGAGCATGAGGTCTCCATATTTGTGCGACGTGGTGGTCCCAATTATCAAGAAGGCCTGAGGGTGATGGGGGAAGTAGGTGAGTGAGGTCCTCGCTCATTATACAAACACAGTAGGATTAATTTGACATTTCTAGGCTACAATTATAGAAAAATGTGTTGATTTGTCTAAAGTTTTTGTTGTTGTCAAAGGGGATTGTGTATCTTAAGTTCTTTTTGCATGCACGTTCTAACATATTTACTTTGTTTTCTTTTGCTCATTAAAGGAAAGACCACAGGTATTCCTATTCATGTGTTTGGAACTGAGACCCATATGACAGCCATAGTTGGGATGGCTCTGGGCCACCGTCCGATCCCTAACCTGCCTCCTATGGACGCTCACACCGCCAACTTCCTCCTCAACGCCAGCAGCAACGCAGTGGTACTTTGGTTGTGTTTGCGTTACAAATTGTGGGCAGTAAATACAGGATAGCCCATGGGTCATTTCTAAACTCTTTTAAAGAAATCAAGGTTATATAGAAGAGACTTTCTTTGTCTTGTACTAAGTTGCATAGTAAAAGATAGAGTCATGTTGAAATTTGCTGTACACAAGTCAATCAAGTGTGGTTATGTGTTAAGTGTTTGCTTATTCATGGGTATTTTCAGTCATGCCTGCTTATTTCTCGTATAATCTGTGAAATGCATTCTGGTGGAAATTTAGGCTTTTTATTAGATACATTTATTTCCCCTCTCTGTTCTGTGCCAGACTCCAGCTACTACAAGAACAGCTTCATTCTCTGAGGTCAAGACCAATGATGTCTCTCCTGCGAAAAAGTCTCGAGCAGGCCTCCCCGCAGGTAATAAGCCAGAGGCGCTCCGTACTGAGCTCCTTTTTATTAGCTGGTCTTCCATATTTACTCACACTGCTGCTTTTTCATTTCTCTTATCCTGGCTTCTTGTACTTTCCCTCTCTCTTAAATGCATTCACCTTAACCCTCCCCATCTTTTGGGTTCTGTGGCACAAACCGCCCGCTCACCTTCATCTCTTTCATGCTTGTTTCTCTAAGACTCTCTCCATTCTATACTGTGGCCTCTGAAGAATGTGGTCACAGGCGATTGGATAGGTAAGTGGGAGGTGTGCCATGCTTGCGTTGCACGTGGCTCCTAAAGTACTCTTAACTGGTTTGCCTTTATTCCTGTTTAACCCCGCCCTTCCATCCTTGGTAAAAATGAGTGTGTTTGGGTGTCACACCTAAATGTTTGCAATGCCTTTGTTGATGGACTTGTTTTAAGGTTACATTCTTTTGTCCTAACATTTAGACCCAGGACCAGGTTTTTTTTTATTGTTTTATTAATTGTTTTGGATGAGTTTTCCATTAAAAAACTAAAAGGTTTTGATGTATTCATTCTCTGAGTAGTGCGTTGCTGTGTTGGAGTAGTGTTGAGTGTAGTGCTGGCTGAGAGTTCAGGTGAGGCTCTGTGATGAGAGAATTTGGTCATGAAATGATTAAACCTTTTTAGATTGCTCTCCACAGCGGCATAGTAAAGGCATGCTCTGTAGCAGCTGAGCTTGGCATGCTCTTTCCTCTGCTGTGCCATACACGGTGTGTTTTTAGAAATGGCACAATTGATTCTAGTTTGTTCAGTGAACGGAGTGAACATGCAGTGCACTAGGACTCATTCTTTCTCTCTTTTTTTGTGCTCATTTCTGTTCCACCCTGTGATGTCACAGAAGCTCAAGCTTCTTCAGGCAGCACCGGAGGTATGGAAGGGTGTGAAAAATCTGTGCTCTGTCCACTTCCATTGCCCCCCCCTCCCCTCCCAAAGTTTGTTTATCTACAGTCTGTCCTTTTTCCATCCTAACAATGCCTTACTCACCTTAATGGAACCCTGTGTGAAATCACTGAATGATACAATTTATAAGTATTTAGAGAGTATTTATAGATTAAAGTGAAAGCTACTGATACACGTCAATTAGTTTTGTACTGTTTGTACTTCCTGTGACCGAGGAGTGGTAGATAGATGTGTATTGAGTTAGACTAGTTGAGATTTTTCTTGTTGTACTGGGTCTGGGTTCATGTGTTGTGTGGTGCTGAAATGGACTTTGGCATAATATCCTTGGCTATACATGTTTGATTTCATATGATCAGCTTCGTCACCAGTGTAGGAAATGGATCAAACAGACAAATGGGCAGAGGTTTGGGTTGTAACTACTACAGTTGCAGGAGGTGTACAAAGTTGACATTAAGCTGCAGAGGATAAAAACCGAGTGAACAAAATGTGCGAAGGCCAAAGATAAAATAACCACAAAACAATGATTAAGAATAACACGAATAAAACAAAATCAACGAAAACATCCCCTGTTCAATATTAGAAGCATGTGGTTAGTCCAGACTGCTTTAGGCTGCTCAGGCTTCTGTCCGAGGGGGCTGTGACTTGCTGTCTTCAGCAAGTGAAACATGAGCTCTGAGAATCGTCCAGTTCCCAAGCAAAGTCAGCATTTACCCACCAAGGGCACAACATCTGTGTTCTCAGAGGTAATATAGCTCCACTAAAGTTGTTTAGAATGAGGATAAAAGCATGCGGAATATAGACTAATTCTGTGGCATTTTTTTGTTTATATTTGTCATTTTTATTACTGAGACATCCTAAATGTATTTTGTAATAGTGAATACAAGCAGGTGGATAAAATAGAAGGTGAACCAAGTGACTTGATTGCCTTTGCAAATGTTTGATAAACTGTGTTTCCCAAATTCGTTGTATACCTGTCGGATCAAAAGATCTCTGGCTAAATTCCCTAACCTGCCCATTTACATGAGGTTTGTCAGACAATGCTATAATCGTGTGAGTTGTGTAAAAATTGGCATTTTGTGATGGCTTGTTTTGGTTGATGTAATTTTCTGCTCCTCCTCCATCTCAGCCTACAGACTGACTTCCTCCGTTTTCTGCATATTGTGCTGTGTGTGATGTTCTCCTGACACCTCCCCCTAAACTCTTATTTCAACTGGTTTTTATTTCATCTTTCAGTTTTGACTTCAATTTCCCTTTTTTTTTTGCTCTCTCAGCCAAAGCAACCACACTTTTCAGCAAACACACCAAGGCCATCGTCTGGGGCATGCAGACGCGTGCTGTGCAGGGCATGCTGGATTTTGACTACGTTTGCTCCCGTGATGAACCCTCTGTGGCTGCCATGGTGTACCCTTTCACGTAGGTTAACCAACAACTTGTCATTGAACAGTTGGACCTTTTGGTGATTTAACACCCTTATGAAAAGGTTTTAGGTTCTGTGATTGTTGTAGTCATAGGCTACTGAATGATTCTCATGTTTTATTTCTGTTGCATTCCTGCGTTGCTCAGGGGAGATCACAAACAGAAGTTCTACTGGGGCCACAAAGAGATCCTGCTGCCAGTTTATAAGAACATGGCTGACGCCATGAAGAAACACCCTGAAGTGGACGTCATGATCAGCTTTGCGTCGCTACGCTCAGCCTTTGACAGCACATTAGAGGCCATGCAGTATCCGCAGGTGTGAAAAGAAACTGTGCACAGACAGATGAGCTTCTGGCAAATCTGCCCAGATCTGAGATTTGATTTTGTTTTCAGATTCACACCATTGCCATCATAGCAGAAGGCATTCCTGAAGCTCAGACCAGGAAGCTGATTAAGATTGCTGATGAGAAGGGTGTCACAGTCATTGGCCCTGCCACGGTACGTGGCTTCACGAGCACCTCAAAGCTCTGCTCCATGTTGTACACATACTGGTCACTGTTTCTTAAAATGCATTGCAGAATGTGACTCCAAGCTCAATCTAACCCTTTTAACAGGTCGGTGGCATCAAGCCAGGTTGTTTTAAGATTGGAAACACCGGTGGAATGCTGGACAACATCCTGGCCTCTAAACTTTACCGTCCTGGAAGCGTGGCATATGTATCACGCTCCGGAGGCATGTCCAACGAGCTGAACAACATCATCTCACGCACAACAGATGGCGTCTATGAGGGTGTTGCCATCGGTGGAGACCGGTACAAAGCCATATTTTCAAATAGTTTACAGAATAACGCTGAAATCTGTTGGGAAACTGCATTCTGTGTGGAATTTACTACTCCAAGGGTATTTTCAAGATCGGTGTTTGTTTTCCCCAGATATCCAGGATCTACTTTTATGGATCATGTCCTACGTTACCAGGACACACCAGGGATTAAGATGATAGTGGTGCTGGGAGAGGTGGGAGTCGCTTCAGATATTGATCCATATTTAATATTTGTGTGAAAATCGTCACTTATTTTTATATCTTTCTGTGACTCTAGATTGGAGGCACCGATGAGTACAAAATCTGCCAAGGGATCAGAGAAGGCAGGATCACCAAACCGGTGGTGTGCTGGTGTATTGGCACCTGCGCCACCATGTTCACTTCAGAGGTTTGTTAGCTGTGGTGAGAAAATGAACCCCATGGATTCTGCTGCTGGTTCTCCTTACCTGGCTTTGATGTTCAACGTCTGGTGCCGTCTTCAGGTTCAGTTTGGCCATGCTGGAGCCTGCGCCAACCAGGCCTCCGAGACGGCCGTGGCTAAGAACCAGGCCCTCAGAGACGCTGGAGCCTTTGTACCAAAGAGCTTTGATGAGCTTGGAGATGTCATCAGGTGGGAATGAATCACAGGACAGACTTTGTATTTAAATTGGTTTATGACTTTTTACTGATCATTGCATGAATATGATATAACAGGACTGTTTATGATGAGCTGGTAGCCAATGGTACCATCATTCCTGCCCAGGAGGTGCCCCCACCGACTGTACCAATGGATTATTCCTGGGCAAGAGTAAGAACCTAATATTTTGTATTACTTTAAGAAAGCAACTTGCCAACAAGAAGTGTCCACATCCTAATAAACAACCTTGCATGTTTGTTTTTCTCCCTGTTGGAAATCTTACCAGGAGTTGGGCCTGATTCGTAAACCAGCCTCCTTCATGACCAGCATCTGTGATGAACGAGGCCAGGAGCTCATCTATGCTGGCATGCCCATCACCGAGGTCTTTAAAGAGGAAATGGGTTTAGGAGGGGTGCTGGGCTTACTCTGGTTCCAGCGCAGGTTAGTGGGGCCGCTGTCATCACCGTTTGCAGGATAAGGATGGGAAGATCAAATTGTGGCCACTCCACTTTGTTTCACAGGTTCTGCTTCCCCTCTGTTTAGGCTGCCACGCTACGCCTGCCATTTCATTGAAATGTGCCTGATGGTGACTGCTGACCACG
This sequence comes from Menidia beryllina, assembly GCA_013363375.1. NCBI lineage: Eukaryota > Metazoa > Chordata > Actinopteri > Atheriniformes > Atherinopsidae > Menidia > Menidia beryllina. The sequence goes on from JABUIW010000056.1 coordinate 4,445,945, forward strand.
GGCCTGCCGTTTCTGGGGCTCACAACACAATCGTCTGTGCTCGTGCTGGCAAAGACCTCATCTCAAGCCTCACCTCTGGCCTGCTGACTATCGTAAGTTCTGCTCACATACAGAGACACAATTTCACACACTTTTTACATAATATAATTTATTTTCATCCAACTAGTTTCACTCTAAACCTGCAACCTATCTAAATGATTTGACATCTCCTTGCTTGAGCATCTTATGAACTTTTTTTTAGATTTTAGATTGCTACAATTGTCCTGAGCAAATCTGTGCTAAGTTTCCTATATGAACTCCAGGGGGACCGTTTTGGAGGTGCTCTTGATGCTGCAGCAAAGCAGTTCAGCAAAGCTTTTGACAGTGGCATGCTGCCCATGGAGTTTGTCAACAAGATGAAGAAGGATGGAAAGCTTATCATGGGAATAGGACACAGGGTCAAATCAGTAAGCAGCACTCAATTTTTCACAGGACCTTAATTGAACGCAATTGTGAAATGATCCTACACCTCTGGAGATTTCATATTCTGAATATTTTGCCCTTTATTTAGGTAACTGCTTGAGTTTAGTCAAAACGAGGTTGTGTAAAATATGGTTTCCTTGCTTTCAGATCAATAATCCAGACATGCGGGTGCAGATTCTGAAGGACTTTGTCAAACAGCATTTCCCCTCCACCCAGCTGCTGGACTACGCCCTAGATGTGGAAAAGATCACTACCTCTAAGGTATCTCAACCAGAGTGAAGCAGAGCATGTACAGATGGAGCTGTCTAAATCAAATGAATTTGTTCAATGCATTTAAGGTTGTTGAATTAAGGACTAAGTGCTACCCATTTCTGATTACTGACTCTCTGCTTTTTGTAAGCCGTTTTTTAACTCTTTGATTTAATATATATGTTACTGTTTCAGAAACCTAACCTGATCCTTAATGTTGATGGTTTTATTGGCGTTTCCTTTGTGGACCTGCTTAGAACATGTGGAGGCTTTACGCGGTAAGAAAAATCAGGCTACCCGTAGTTTATTGTACATTCAAGTGATTGAAGGCATATATGGTATCATATGTGCCAATACTGGAGAAAATGTTGGCTCATCTCTTGAATCCTTTCTAACATACACATAATCTAACATAGATTAAAGATTCTTTTAAATACTTAGTGATCTGTGACAGATCTTTCCTTGTAGTACTAATCAGCTTTATTTAAGACTTACGTCTTGGAAAAGTATAGGTCCTTGGATGTGTAGTCTGAATTGTTGCACTTTACTGGGAGCACACTGTGCAGTATTGTTTTTCACATGAATGTTTAACTGTTTCCAGAGATGAGGCTGACGAGTTTGTGGAGATCGGTGCACTGAATGGGATCTTTGTTCTTGGCCGTAGTATGGGCTTTATTGGTGAGTCCCCCTCAAACTCAGACTAACCAAGTATCATAACAACGTTTGTGACTGATCCCTGTGCTCTTAGGGCATTACCTGGATCAGAAGAGGTTAAAACAGGGTCTGTACCGCCACCCGTGGGACGACATCTCCTATGTGCTTCCTGAACACATGTCCATGTAAACCACAAGTTGCAGAATGACTCTCCTCTCGTGATGAGCGTGGAAAAGGAGAATTTTCTTAACCAACATACTTGTGCAGTTCAGTTGCAACAGCCGGAGAATCCACTGGGCAAGATTATCCTGGAAAGTAGAAGCGCATGCTGATTGAGGGAAATGGGTAAACATTTTCAGTCTAAATTTTATGGAGGTAAAGGGGAAGTATATTTTTAGATTTAGTTTTTGACAAATTATTTAAAAACATTTAGAAATGTAAGTTATTCAGATTTGGGGAAAAAAAGTAACCAAACCAATGCAAATTACAGCAAGTGCAGCAAGCAAGTTGGTAAATGAAAACACAAGAAAAAACATAGATTCACAAATATTTTTCTTACCTGACTGCTTCATAAGTGTGCATAGTTACTCTGCATGAACAGCTGCTATTGTGAAGTCCATTCAAGCTCAGCAATACAGTAAAAATTCTTTTTGTACTACTTACTTAAAATGATTAACCACGGTTAACAATAATCAACATTTGTCCACTTAAGGCCCAAAAAATAGTGCTTAAGTGAAGTTTTATGGCTTTAAAAGTTCTGCAGGTTAGTTAAAACACCAGATTTTACTCCCACTCAGAAAAATCTGACACCACAGTGTAAAACCAAAGGTACATTTGGATAGTTTTGTTTTGTTTTTGTAGTTGCTGTTAGAGCAGCACAATAGAGTCCTGGAATTTATGTATGGTGAGGCATTGTTATGGGATTAAAAAAAATAATAATAATAGAAGGACATCAGTGTTACCCTACCTTTGCCTTTCCTGGTACAACCACGCTTATACACAAACAGTACATCAGCTACTGTGAATTAGATGCCGTTCTGAGGTGTCCAAATCTCTTTCTTGCCAAGTTGGAACTTAATTATGTTACGCTTGTTGCTGTTCTGAGTAACTGTGTGACAAATTTGGAAGGTAAGAAGCATCCAAAGAGGAGGGTGAACAAAATGCTTCATGAATGAGTCCTGTGAGTCTTGAGAGCATCTTTTGGCAAAGGACCATGAAAGCAATTTGCTTTTCCAGGGGAATCAATGCACATGATACAGATGTCACATATGTAAAACAAAGCTGTTCAACTCGCAACACTTTGTTACTGCTCACCGTAATTCCTTCTGTTTGGTCTTTGTGTTTGCCTTTTTTTTATTTAACTGTGAAAAATGCTTTTTTTTTGTAATATCTGTCATCGTGGTACGATAATTAAAACAAAACTTATTTCACTATTCATTTGGTATGGTTTAATTTGACTGATTTCTAAAGTATCTTAAAACATGCCCAAACGTAAATTATTTTAGAATTACCGTTCTGCACCAAAATTCTTCTTTTTTGTACCAAATTTTAGCATGATGGAATGGTATTCACCTTGTAATTATCAAATATTATTATCAAATTTTTAACATTTTACAAGACATGATCATTTTAGAACGATAGTGCAGACATAGTGTAGTAGACAAACTCACGTCGCCTTTTTCAATTAACGCCCTGAAACCGCACATCACCGACCGTTGACTCGCCACGGCAGCACGCATGCGCGTAACCGGTGAATCCAGTGGAAAAAGGTAAACTCAGCCCAAAGAAAGACGCCTTGACGCGAAGTCAAAATTGGCCAAGCCTAAGGTTCCTCATATTTTCCACAGTGGGTTAGGTCTTTGCGATTTGTGGATATATTATATTGAAACTAAGAGACTCTCATTGACCTTTCAGCAAAAAAAACGGATATTTGGAATTTTCTTGAAGACGGAAGTGAAGGCTCCTCTTTTCCAGTCTAGCCTGCGAGCTCCGCGCTTGCATGTCAGTCTTTGAATGTTTGCTGACTTGCGCGTTCAACACTTTTGACTTTTTCCCGAAGGTAGTTCAGAGTCTTTATTTGCCTCTGAGTTTCCCCCCCTGCGTCGGAATGGCAGCGGCAGCGGAGGAGCCGGAGGACACTCGCCGGAAGAGCGGTGCTCAAGGAGCGCTAACAGGTGCAGGTGACTGTGAACCCGAGGAGGCCGAGGAGTTCACCTGCTCGGCCTACTGCTCGGAGCTCTCCCGGCGCCAGAACGAGCAAAGGAAGGCGGGGTTGTTCTGCGACGTGACCCTGGTTTTCAGCAGGGCGGGGGTACCCGGAGAGCAGCCCCAAACCGTATCTGCCCACCGCTCCGTTCTATCCGCAGCATCGCAGTACTTCGCGCTGCTGCTGGGCGGACAGTTCGCGGAGTCGCTGAGCCGGCGCGTGGAGCTCAAAGAGTGGAGCTCTCCGGCGGGGCCCGAGCCGGAGAGCGTGGAGCGAGTCATCCAGTTCATGTACACCGGAGAGGTGCGAGTGAGCTCCGCCAACGTGCACGAGGTGTTGGAGCTGGCTGACAGGTAATCTTTGCACCCAACTCATTTATCCTGCGTTGCTTTAATATCTGGCTGTTTTTAAAAAGGATGTGAGACACCACGGACACTTCCGCTCTCCAATGATATTGGTTACATGTTATCATTGCAAAATACTCAGAAAAGTTCATCTGTTGATTCAGGTCAATGGTTGAAGTTAAAGGTGAAGATTTCAGTGTCTTCAGCAATAGTTAATATGAACAACAAATACATACACACCATTTAATTATCCTTTAGACCTAAAGTAACCTTATAAATAGATAATTACTGGTGTTTCAGATTCAATTTTCTTACAAGTGAGTATTAATTGAAAATGAATGCTTATGTATTTAAATGTCTATTTGTGTTCATGCTTGAGAATATTAGACAAAAGGATCTTAGGAAAAAAACAAGACATTTTTATGTACATGCGGCTAAAATTAGTGTTTTAAAGCTTAGTGTGTGACAATAGAAAAAATATGTTTTAGTAAAAAGTGGCTCATGATCATGGCTGATGTCTGGTCAGATCACTGCAGCTGACCAATCACAGGAGGATGATGATGGGGAGGGGTGGGGCAGCCTCACCAACCTTCTGGTTTTTGTCTGGACATCTGTTCACGTGAAGAGGCTAACTGCCCTTGTTTACCAAACAGACAGTTTTTGTGGTTTCTATAGTTTATTGTGTGGATATTATCACTACATGGTATTTCCAGCTTAAATGATTGCAATTTAAGGCAGCTCGCTTTGGTCCTACTCTGAAATGACAGTATCCATTGTGTACAATGGAGAATATCTCTGTCAAAGATCACCTGCACAGAATTTCAGATTTTTTTTAAATAAAAAGAGTATCAACTCCCCTTGACTATTAACAGAAAAAGATGTAATTCATATCACACTTTTTTTTTGTAAATAGAAAAGTGGAAGTCAAGAAAGTTCAAATCTATTCAAAACCAATTCAATAATAAAATTAACTAGTTAAGACCTCTATTTCTGGAATAACTGGTGAATATTATTACTTTTCTAATGTGCCATCTTTGAATTTTGACACAGCTAATTTTGAATTTCCAGGTTCCTGCTGGTGCAGCTGAAGAGCTTCTGCGCAGAGTTCCTGGTAAGGAACTTGAGCCTTTCCAACTGTGTTGCCGTGCACAGCCTGGCACACATGTATTCCCTAGACCAGCTGGCTGAGGAAGCTGCGGGGACAATCAGGAGAAACTTCCACAGAGTTATCCGCGGTGAGGAATTCTACACACTGCCATTTCATCTTGTGAAAGGCTGGCTGCTGGACTCAAAGATCACCGTGGACTCTGAGCAGGAGTTGTTTGAGGCTATGGTGAAATGGGTCCACCAAAACCAAAAGGACAGAGAGAAGTATTTTGAGGAACTTTTTAAGCTCTTGAGGCTGCCGCAGATTGCTCCCACATACCTGACGCGTGTGATTAGAAGGGAACCTCTAGTGGCCAACAGTGCAATGTGTCAGCAGCTGGTCATCGAAGCTCTGGAGTTCCACGCCATTCAGTCCGAGAGCGTCAAGTCAGCTGACTCTGAGCTGAATGCAGCCATTCAGCCTCGTCTGGGCCAGAACATGGATGTGATCATGGTTATTGGGGGGGTTTCTGAAGGCGGAGAATATCTCAGTGAGTGTGTGGGCTACTTTGTAGCCGAGGACCGTTGGATCAACCTACCACACATTCACAACCACCTGGATGGACACGCCATCGCAGTCACCGAGGGCCACGTTTACGTGGCAGGCTCTATGGAGCCCGGCTTTGCCAAGATGGTTGAACGCTACAGCCCGAGCCTCAACAGCTGGGAGCAGGCCAGTGGCCTGACCACCCGCAAACACTCCTTTGGCCTCATATGTGTCAGAGATGTACTCTATAGCATCGGTGGCCATGGCAACTTCAGTCCTGGCTTTAAGGACGTCACCATCTACGAACCGGAGCGGGACGAGTGGGTCAGCCTGGAGCCAGCACCAAAGATCCTCCGGGATGTAAAAACAGTGAGTGTGGAAGATCGGCATGTGTATGTGATGGCCAGGACTCCCGTGGACGTGGACCACGATGACGGACTGAGCACTTTGACCACTTGCTATGATACAGAGAGCCGCAAGTGGCAGGAGGTGAACTCTTTGCCACTGATCGATAACTACTGTAGTTTTCAAATGGCTGTTGCATCCACAAACTTCTACAACACCGCCTCTTGTTGCCCCAGAAGCTACAAAATAACAGCGGAGGCTGCTCAGGAGAAAATAAGCAGCGCTGTCTCGGACGACATCCTGGACAGCCTCCCGTCAGAGGTCCTCAGCATGGAGGGTACGGCCATCTGCTACCTGGGTGAGGACATCTTCATTATCGGCGGGTGGAGGAACAGCAGCACCTTGGACAAGCAGTACCGTAAGGAGGCGTACCGCTACTGTGCTGAGAGGAAGCACTGGACGCTGCTACCGCCGATGCCCCAGCCCCGCTGCCGGGCAGCGGCCTGCCACGTCCGCATCCCGTACCAGTATCTGAACGGACACCAGCGATACCCCATGCCCCCCAACCTGGCTCGCCAACGGGACCGCATGCAGCAGATGCAGCAGCTGCACCGGCGCACGCTGACTCTGCGGAGACAGCTGCAGTCTCAGATTGAATGCTGAAACCAGACTCCCACCCCATCTGCTGATAATCGCCTTGTTATTGTTCCAACACTGCTGCTTTAGTTTTGACTTATGAGAGGGGAAAATGCCTGTATGGGTTTACTCTGAACTGGCTTGAAGTGAAGGATACAATTAAGGAACCAAAAGAAATAAGGGGTAAAGCCAGTAAACAATCACTTACCCAGGTCTTATCTTTAGTTAGCAAATATCTGTGCCTACTGTAACACTCTTATCATTTGTATATTTGTTTTTTAAAAAACTGTAGTCTTTGCCAGTATAACAGTTTCTAACACATCCAGTGAAGGTGTTTGTTTTAGTATTGAGATGTGAGTTTTGCTATTAATATACCGGCTGTTTTTCTACTATTGTCCGATTTATGTATATAAGTGTTGATGTCGTGAACCATAGTGTTATGGTAAAAAAAAAGGACAATCAGACATTCCATTTTTATCTAAATAGCTCAGCTGACAAAGGTTGCTATCCCAGGTTCTTTGCTTGCTCTAAGCATGAAATACATCCATGATGTAATTTTAAAAAATTGCACAGAAAATATTTACTGCTGATTTTAAAACTGTATTAATATATTGCTTTTGTGACACAGTAATTGCATGATTCATCTGTCTTTTCCATGCAGTTTTATCTGTTGACAATTCTAAAAACAAAATAAAAACCTGGGACTTACTGGCGGAGAGCAGTGAGAATGCTGATTTACTGAATGACTGGACCAGGGGATAATGAACAATTAGCTGTTAAAATGAGTGAAAGGCTTTGGATTTTTTATTTTTGCTGTTCTGAAGACTGAGATACACTGTGTGCCAACTCAACAGGATTGAATTGTAAAAGAGGGATAGCTAAAGCAATTCACAGAGATTAAGAGTTCTCTTGAAAAAGCTCAAATGAATAAAAAACACTGATTTTAAATGTAACAGTGTTTTGTCTCTTCAATTTTACTTTTATTTCTATGATTTCAGATTTTTAAAAAAATGTTTTTATTCACTGTCAAAATATTTTTCATTGTTAAATTTTATATTTTCCTTTTTTCTTAGTTTCCGACTTTTTTACATAATCAGGAAGTTTTGGATTGAGGCATTCTCGTTCCCTTGGAAATGTGGAAACATACGTCGGAACTTTAACTAACTTAACGGGGGAGGATTTTCGGTGCAACACAAGGGGATGTAAACAACAGGCGTAATCTGTTATATTATTCACTGTTCATACATTTGAAGTTGTACATGTTTTGTATTTTAAACTATGCACTAATGGTTAATCGTTTGAAACGTGATATTTTGGTTTGAAAATGGTAAGTTAGATTGGTCAGCTTATGCTATCATTAAAGAATTAGTCAGATCAAATAGATGTAGCGCGTTACTATCTGAACTATGGTGTCGTGGTGTGCAGAGAACAAAAAAACGGTTGTGTGTGAATGTGTATATATATATATATATATTTATATATGTGTGTGTGTGAGTGTGTGCAAAAACTGACTGCTGCAGAAACAACGTAAACCAGAGTTTACGGTCACTATATAATGTTAAAATGTTTCGTTTTAGAATGGTGATACTGACTAAATGCTTGTATTGACTGTGTGTTGTTTTGTTTGAAAGAACAAGTGCAAACATCAAATACGTTATAAGTATTAAGTCGTTACTGTTTTTTTCTGTCAATCTCAAGTCTTACTTTATTTTGCCCTGTTTCAAGGAATAGTCTGTTTTTCCATTAACTATTCTGAGACCCGGACATATTTTTTTCCCAGAGGGGGATAGTCCGTGCTTCTTCTAAATTTAGAAACTTAGGAACTTTCACTCCCCATGTTTTTCCCTAGCCACTTGTTTAATCATGTGCTTTGCTGTGGACAAATATATCATTTTTGGACATCCAACTGAAGCCAGTTTTTCCTGTTTCAACCTGTAGATATATCATATTCCCTGGATCTCCGCACCCATGCGGACTGTTTTGGCAATATGGCAGCAGCTGACCAAAGCAGAGGTGAGGAAGCTCCTCTGATTAAGTGATGGTGGGAGTTTGCATATGGTAGCCAGAGGGACATTTCTGTACAAGCGTTGCAGTGGAAATGTTGCCACACAGCTGTGAGTCTGACGTTTTTCCCTTTTCAGATCCCAGAGTTGGCCAAGTGCTCCGTGCTTATGAAGGAACGCCGCAGAGTGGAGGAAACCCTCCACACCATGCAGCAGTCTGGTGCTGGCGCCCTGCAGGTCAGGACGCCGTCGGTTCACCCTGCATGTTGTCACGTTCATGTAAAGAGTCTGATCATCTAAGCAGAGGAGGAAAACACAGATCAAACTCTCGGAAAATGTTTTTCACTACATCAAACACTAAAAAATGTTTTCATGAGATAAGCAAGATAGAAATCATCTAAAAGTGTAGAAGTCTCCATCTGTAAAGAAGTCGGTCTGGACTTTAAACAAATTCCATATTCCTCTGTCTCAACAGGGGAGAGGGTGCACCTGTTTGAGGAGAGTTATGAAAGAATAGAACAGAAAATTTGTGGAATATTCATGTAAATCATAACTGAATAATTACTGAGTACGGAGTATTTTCAGCTATCATTCAGTTTATTTCACAACTGCCTTCACAGGTAATCTCAGACTTTGACATGACACTTACCAGATTTGCCCATAACGGCAAGAGAGTGGCCACCACGCACAGTAAGCACAAAGACCTTCATTGTCACCACATGCCATCTTCTGATGGGTACATCTGGACCCGTCCCCTGCTGTATCTTACGTTTACAGGCTTTTCCTTTTTTGTAGACATCCTTGATAATCGGTTGTTGATAAATGAAGACTGCACTAAAAAGGTAATTTTTTTCCAGTCAGAAACAGAAAACTAATCAGATTACAAATAACTGCTTTTCGTTCATGTTAGAGTTTGTAAGGTAAAGTTCCTCCTATGTGATGCCCTGTTGCAGATGAAGGAGCTGCTGAACACCTATTACCCCATAGAGATCGATGCGAGCCGCAGTGCTGAGGAGAAGCTGCCTCTCATGGTGGAGTGGTAAGAAATAAACTGCCTGAGGACTCATCGTCACCAAACAGTAACATACAGTATATGACATGTACTCAAGGACCATGTAATTTTTATGAAGTCTAGTTAAGTGTGTATTATTATAAGAATGAACTCTCTCTACAGGTGGACTAAAGTCCATGAGCTGCTGATTCAGCAGAGGATCAGAAAAGACTTCCTGGCTCAAGCTGTGAAGGAATCAAGCGCCATGCTAAGGTACACATACCTTGACTTAGGTGTCCACACAGGAAAAAAAAACACCAGCAGCACATGAAAATGCAGTGAAACACCAGGAACGGTCCACACCCAGAGCATTAGCTATAAGAGCCAAATTATGGTTGAATCATGTCCCTCCTACTGGTGCTGAAAGCTGGACAGACTGTTATGGTCACAACAAAACATTACACATAGTTCACAGCGGTCTAAAAGGGTCAGGGTTCAACGATGGGAAGGATGTGAGAAAACACCAGCATTTAAACTTGCTTTCTAATTTTTTTTCCATGTTAAAAATCACCAACTAATGGCTGGTGTGTTGCTGTGTTAAGGGACGGCCACAAAGTGTTTTTTGACCAGCTGGCCGAGCATCAGGTTCCCCTGCTGATCTTCTCCGCCGGCATCGGCGATGTGCTGGAGGAAGTGATCCGGCAGAACGACGTCTTCCATCCCAACGTCCACATAATCTCCAACTACATGGACTTTGACCACACGGTGAGTGTAACCACGCCCAACTTGCAGTTTTCAAGTAGTATTATAGCATCATTATATTAAAGCTCTTGAACGACGTGTGTGAATGGTTTTCCGTCCACCGTGTTGCGATGGTCTTCGCTCTCTTCCTATTAGCTAAGCCAAGCCTTTGTCTCAAAGCTCATATTAATCAAAGCCTGTCGTCCTGGTGAAAAGGGGGTGCTGCGGGCCTTCAAAGGCCAGCTGATCCACACCTACAACAAAAGGGAGGGGGCTCTGTCACAGGCGGCCGGCCTCAAACAGCTGCAGGGTCGACCCAACATTCTGCTGCTGGGGGACTCTCTGGGAGACCTCACCATGGCCGATGGAGTCTCTGAGCCGCAAAACATCCTCACTGTCGGCTTCCTCAACGACAAGGTCACACTCGTAATTCACCTGCTTTTCCTCCGGCATTCCTCCATGCTCACCGTCCGGCCTGTTCCTGTTTCAGGTGGAGGAAAGAAAAGAGTCGTACTTCAACTCATTCGACATCGTGCTGGTGAAGGACGAGACAATGGACATTCCAAACGCCATCCTCAGATTCATCACCTCACTGAGAGATAAGTAGGACGCTGAGGAGGAGGAAGGCGGACGTGTTAAGGTGCTGCAGACACTCTTACCTCTGACCTCTGCTCCCTTTGGGGTCTCACAGGGAATGTGGTAGTTCGAGCTTTCCGTTATAGAGCAGCATCAAACTTCTTTTATAACACACCAGAAACACATGCTTCTCTTAAAAGCTAATCTCCCACGAGTTTTTGTATATCAGTTTTATGTTTTTTGTCACTCCTTTAGTAAAAAAGAAGAAGACCTGTTATGTAGACATTTTTACTGAATGAGGAAGCAGCACTTTAGAGATGTTCATTCAGGAAACGTTCTCCTGCTAAGCGGTTAGTCTCAGATTGACCTTCTTCTTCTGGAGTTTGTATGTCCCATATTGTTCGTCTTATTTTTCTGCAAATACTTGATATTTACGCCTGGTTGGACTCCATATTTGAATCTTAGGTTTACTACACTAACATTAACAAAGCAATGCAGATTCAATCAGTTCTCGTTTCAAGCACAGAATCCCATTACTGTTTTATTTGAATGTAGAAGCACTTTAAAGTGAGTTAGTTGTCTTTGCCATACGTTATGAAGCACGTGAAAAAAGTGATGGCCATGCATGAGTTGTACAGTAAATGTGGTCATTTTGAACTGGTGTTGAAAAGGCTGAAACGATTGGTTTTAAAATGCCACTGGTATTCACAAATGTTCAGATGAAAATTGAAATTTCACACATGGATAAGGACAGAACCAGAACAGCGGACAAATAAGAATGAGATAAACAGGAATCATGGCAGTCTTTTTTGATAATTATCAGTTAGTGTATTAAACCAAACAGATATTACAGCGACATCTCAAAGACAAATTCAACTAAGCGTTTTGTTTGTTTTTTGCACTCCTGGAACGTTGTATTAAAACAACACAACGCCATATAACTGTACTAGATCTCTAAAGTTGTAAACATGGACTGTGCTGTTTGAAATAGCTGGTCATTTTCCTGTAAGAGTTATACTAAGAAATACTATAAGCCAATGGAACATGAAAAGACAGAAAACCACTATATTTTACTGAGAGAGAAGGGTTGGAGTTACCTGAAAAGTAAAAAAAAAAGCCACACAAAACCTTGAGCCGTTTTTTACAAATATTTTAATTAAGGGTTTCAGGGACACATAAAGGTGCTTGTTTCATAGCTGTATTTCAGAATAAAGCAAACAACACAGATTTCCAAAATAAAATAAGAAAAAAAGAATATTTTCTGCTGTTTTTTTGTCACCCAGAAGGTGGCCCAATGTGATGTGGAAAACATTAAACTGTGACACTAAATGACAAGCGTCCGGTCCTACTATTTCTGTTTTATGGTGTGTGGGCTTTATCCCTGAGAGAGAAAACCAACGCGTTTCGTTCCCGTCACAACTCCTCGTGCCTTGCCTCTTCCCGTTCCTTGTCCTCCTCCACTTTAAGTTTGAGCTCACTGGCTGTGATCACACCGTCCTTATTGCGGTCCTGGTTCTGGAACATGTCGGCGACCACCTGCTCCATGGTCAGTCCGGGCTTTATGCGGCCTTTGCCCGCTTCCACCTGCTGCTTGATGAACTCGGCAAACTAAAAAGGAAAAGATGAGATCAACTTACATCTTTGGCACAAAACCCCCCCACAAAAAACGGCATGGTGCATATGCACTGGTGGTGATAGCTTCGCACTGAAAACTGTTTTCAGTTGTCTCATCTTAGGTCACAAAGCATAAATACATTGTACCTTTTCACTGTTATGAGCGTTGTCTCCAATATCGCCACTAAGTGGCACCAAAGTAATCCAAACTATATCATGAATTGTTTTTTGTTTTTTTGTTATATTTAGTCTACCAACTCTTCCCTGTTTATTTGGTATTTATTTGGCAGATTAACACTTGATTATATAGTCACTTTAGCTCTCGAGTAGCCTTGAGGAGAAACAGATAATTAGTACCCTCGGTGGTCCGACTTTAAGCAGACACGTACCTCCTCCTGTGGCACCTCTCCATTCTTGTTCATGTCCAGGGCCTCAAACAGGTCTGCAGGAGTGTCCTCCAGCCACACGAACAGGTAACCCTGAGGCACGCCCTTCTCAAAGCTCTCCAGCTCGATGTCAAAAACCAGCACGGCACTGCTGGGCACGCCGGTGGCTGAGGGACAGGAGAGGACACCCTTTAACTCTGCATCACCAGCCCCGTCTCTGGCTTCATCCTTCCAATTCTGCTTCGACTCAAATAGAAATCTGCTCGGTTCTGCTCCAAATAAACACAAAAACAAACCCCTCTCACCTCCTTTCTCTCCGTGTCCGAAGTGTGGCGGCACTGTGATCAGCCTCTTCTCTCCCACACACATCCCACGCAAGCCCTCGTCCAGACCGTCGATCACTTTGTCCCACCCCAGAACTGCATCTTGAAGGTTTTCGTAGTCGTGTCTGAGGATGAGGGGCATTCGTCGCGTACGAGTTATCGATTGGTCACGCGGATCTGAAAGTCGCTACACATGGAAAGCAGGTCTACTCACGAAGAGAAGAGCAGCGTGCCGTCCACCAGAGAGCAGTTGTAGTGGTAGCGGACCAGGTCGTTCTCTGCCGTGGTGTCGTTGCACAGCTCGGGTTTGTAGGTGATCTGGATGTCCACCTTGTCGCTGGGGTTGTGGAAGTCGATGACGTGGATGTCAAAGACGAGGACGGCAGACGGGGGGATCACGTCACCTGGACAAGGGACCAAAAGAAAAGGTCTAGTCGCAACACAGCCTGAAGGAATGGTGCTGCTCAACCTCAGATGTATGATGATTCACTCAAGTCTGATTTATTTTATTTTTTTTTTGTAGAGGTTCTTGAAATTTCTACGATCTTCTTTTAGATTGACGGAGCGCCTCTAGTGAGGGGGACCTTTGATGAACCTGCTGCCAACTCACCGGCTCCCTGCTCGCCGTAAGCCAAGTGTGGAGGGATGATGACCCTCCTCCTCTCCCCCATGCAGACCCCCAGCAGGGCCTGGTCCATGCCCGCGATGACGTACCCCATCCCGATGTAGGTGTTGTAGGTGCTGTTCCTCTGGTAGCTGGACACAAGAACAAAGATCTGTCCCTCCAAAACCTGCTCTCAGAAATCATATGAAACGCCATCGTCCGGTCTAACTTCAACGAACTCACCTGGTGTCGAAGGTGACTCCGTTCTGGAAGGTTCCGTTGTAGTGGTACCGAACGTAATCCCCCACCACAGTCGTGCGGTTGCACGACTTGGGCACCACCTGGTTCTCAATGGTGATGTTGTCCTTTGGGTTGTAAACGTCTACCAACAGGACACTGAACACCAGAGTGGCCTGGGGGGGGATCTCTGTGCCTGGCATCGGGGGAGTAAGAGATCATGTCACCCAAAGGGGTAGTCGGGAAACTGTCGTATGGGGCTCTAAAACTAAAGGCAGAAATTTGGGGGAGGCTGCTAAAGAGATGTCTTCAGATTCATAGGAACCTACCATTTAGATTAGTTTTGTACCCCTGACCAGCACCAACCCCCAGGTATAAATCATTTTTAAAACAAAGGATTGTTCTGTGAAGAAGCAGTGGGCCTGCTAAGGAACAGCTTGAGGAGCTCATGAAGAGCTCAATTAATTCCTTCCCAAAATTTTCAGCTAACAAACCGAAAAAAAAATTGATTTCTAGAGATTTTTCCAGACCCCCTGACTGTTCCCAGGGAGGGGCCCAACCCCCATTCGGGGAACCACTGCTCTGAACTACAGAGATGCCAAACTGCCGAAACCCCAGGACCCAAGAACTCACCATCCAGAAACCAAAGGACAGAGAGAGTTTAGTGACATACAAGAAAAAAATCTGAAGCTAAAATTGAGGTATCTACATTAATTTAGTTCAAAATGTATGATTTGTGTGTCGGTTCCTTTAGACCCCTGATCCCGTGGGATTGGAATATGTTGTTACTTTCCCCTCACCTGATCCTTTCTCTCCGTAAGCCTTGAATGGTGGGATGACGATGTTTCTGATCTCTCCCACACACATGCCCAGCAGGCCCTCGTCCATCCCTTTGATCATCCAACCCTCTCCTACCAAGGAGTTCTGGGTCTGCTTCCTGTTGTAGCTGCGTGGGGCTCACACAAGCGCAAAGTCAAACACACATCTCCACACAGACAACATCCCTGGATGACACAGTGCAGACACAGATCGGGAAAGGGGAAACGTCAGAACGGACGGCGCTGCCGGTCCCGGTCTTGACTCCTACCGAGTCAAGGCATTCACAAAAAGCCCTGCCTCCGAAACTCGACTTCACCTGGAGTCAAAGACGGTGCCGTCCAGCAGCGTGCCGTTGAAGTGGTAACGCACGAAGTCCGTGCGCATCACGGAGCGCCTGCAGTCTTTGGGGGTGCTGATGCTTTTAGTGACCACCAGGTCGGCCTTATTCCACAGGTCCAGCAGAATGATGTCAAACACCAGCGTGGTGTCTGGAGGAACCACCTCACCTGGAAAAGAGGTAGGATGGACGTTAGAGGAACTCAGAAAGATCTGAAAGAAACAAATCTGTCCCTTGGTTCTGATTTAATTTTGTCTTACTGCGAGTCATAGATCTCCCAGAGTTTTATTAACACTCTGTGCAAACACCAGCATCAGTGAGATAGTGGACCACACTGGGTTAGTCAGTTAGTCAGAGTACAACTCAAGCTGAGCGACGAAGGCAGATTTTGGAGCGAAGCATGTCAGCGTCGAACGTGTCTTTTATTTTAGTGAGGGCCCTTATTATCATAGCAAAACAGTGCCAAACCAAACTCTCATGTTACGGCAGCGTGGCCCAGCAGTGAGACGGTGATGGGGCCGGACCTGCCTGCAATCCAGATCCGTCACCACGAGAGCACGGCCGGTTCATCCAAAACCCCCAATGCTAAAAATCCAACTCTGAAAACCACAGACGCATGGTGGGCATTTGGAATAAAGACGGAACAGAACTGCTGAGCTGCTGAAAAAGTTTTTTAAAAAGTTAAAAAGTACAGGAAAATAGATTGTAGATCTGTGGGTGATGTTTAGTGACAGACTAAAAACGTGTTTAAGCTCTTGAAGAAATCTGAAATTTCAAGATTTACACGTGTTAACAGAAAATCTGCAACCCAGAACATTACAGATAGTTTAAAATGCAATGCAGATTTTATTCTTGGTGCGAAAAAAGAAAAGATAAAGAGCCGTGTACCTGCCCCGGTGCTCCCGTAGGCCAGGTGGGGGGGGATGGTGATGGAGCGGCGCTCGTTGACGCACATCCCCTGCAGGCCTTTGTCGATGCCCGGGATCAGCCGGCCCTCCCCGATCAGCCCCACTTTGGCCGCTCCTTTCTCCCGGCTGCGAAGGCAAAACCAGATTGGCTCAAGCAGACCAAACACACGTTCGAAAGTAGGTCAACTTTCACAGGATGGCTTTAAGAGATTCGCAGCCGGATGCTGCAAACGTGTCGTGGCGTGTAAAGGCTTTGAAATGTCAGGACCGCCTGCAGGCTGGGGTTTGCATCTCTTTTTTTTTTTCTTCCAGGGCCTCTGTAGCGCTGATGGCGACAATCTGTGAATAAATATGTGAAAGATGACTCGGCTGACTCACCTCGAATCGAATTTTTTCCCGTCGGTGAACGTGGCGTTGTAATGGTAGCGGACGTAGTCTCCGTTCTTCGCCTCGCGGCCGCAGTTTTTGGGGATGAAGTATCTGTCCACGACTACATCTGCCACCACGGGGCTGGGGTTGCATTCCACGGAAAACCACGCAGCGAGGAAGAAGAAAGTTGTGCAGAGGGCAAACATTTTTAAAGAGAAAAAATAAACTGTCTGAAGAGCGAATTTAAACTGATCCAAACGGAGCTGGGCGCGTGGGGGGGGGGGTGTTCCGCGGGAGGGGCGCGCTGTTCGCTCTGTGCGCTGCGACGGCTGAGTGCTGTAAACGTGGACAATCTCCAGGTCTCTGTGCAAACTTTTTTTTTTTAACAAGAGAGAGGGAGGAATGTTGGGAGGGAGTGGGGGCGCATTTCAGTCAAACTTTCCACCGCAAGGAAAGAAGGCATAGGCCCGCTTCCTTTAAAGAAATAAAAGAACGAACGCAAAACGAGCTGCAGACTCAAGAAAAAACCCGATGATCGTTTGTGAAGCTGCAATGAACACAGCTTGGAATGATCTTGTTCATCATTTATCCTAGTTTACAAATTAATGTTCAGTTTGTATAACAGAATTTAACGAGGTAGGATATTCGGTGTCATTTAAAACTAATCTTCTGTAGGTTATTCCAGGAAAAACCTACGTGCGATCATTTCAGCATCTCACGTTTAGGTTTGCGCTTTGACACGCTAACCTTTGGTTTACTCTGAAAATAAAGCCCCGTTTCTTCCCTCACCCTGCACCGCTGTTTCCAGCTGGAGACGGAGACCCGCCTCTGGATCAGCCTCCCCGAGCCGTAAAGTAGCCCGACAGCCTGGCGATTTTCTGCTTTTTCCTTCGTGCCGTGAAGCCTGGAGAACCGTCTCCTCCCCCTAAGATCCCCCTCCTCCACTTTCACACACATCTCCAAATATAACTGCGCAGACTATTAAAACACATTTCGACGAGGGGAGTCAAAAACTCTGTTAGAAGTTTAATCACATCATGTTCGAGTTCATGCAGGCCAAAGCAGATCATTCTGGAAAGATGAAAGCTTCTAAGCCATCCAACCTGAAGTCTTTGGCATCATTAAAATACATTTAAAACGTCTAAGTTTGGTTTTTACGCACGTCTCAGTGCTGCGTGAACATGAAGGGGAAACAACATTTGTGGACACAGCTGCTGGTCCGCGCTGAGAAACCTGAGCCTCCAGCCTTTGGAATACCCTATCCTGGAATTCCCAAAGACCCCTGAGTGTTTGAACAGACCCCTTCACGGGAAGGCAAGAGACGACAGAGATGGGGAGACGGAGGTGTTGTCTCGTCGTGGTAACTTTGTGCGTCAAAGCGGACCCGCTGTTAACTCTGCTCTGCGCGACTTTTGTCGCCATGGCACCGGCGCAACATCAAAACCACAGTTTGTGGAACGTCCCAGAGGAGGAGCTGATGCCCCTGGCCGCCGCCTACGGACTGGCGCTGGACAGCTACGCGGCAGGAAACTGGACGGAATCTATCCGCTTCTTCGACCTGAGTCTGCGTTTGCATCGGCTCGCGAGAGACAGCGCGAGGCACTGCGCGCTCCGCTGCGGGCGCGACCAGCCGCCGGCGTTCACGGCCGGTCAGGAGCTGCGCGCGCGCTGGCTCCTCGTGAGGGAGGCGTCCTGCCAGAGGAGGTGCAGGGCGCGCCTCCCCGCGCTGCGGCTGCCGCCTCCCGGCGCGCAGCTCCGGGAGGAGTTCAGCAGCAGGGCTCCCTACAGATACCTGCACTCCGCACACTCACACGTGAGACTGAGATTCACACGATTCATCACATGCCTACATTTGACACCAGAGTTGGAATGATTGCCATGATGACGCTGATTTTCTAAAAATACAAATAAATTGAATTGATTGGCCTACAGGTCATTTTCAAGTTTTGTAATCACCTTTAAATTTCTTAATGAACAAAAACCTCAGCTTTGTGGAGACTAAAAGTTCATTTTAAGACATAAAGCTTCTGTTATATCGTGTTTATGTGCCAAATCTATGGAAAATATTTTTTTAAACATAAATAATTGTCAAAGAAGAATTCAGAATCTATCATTAAAGTACCTTTTGGCACCAGTGCCTCATATCTACACGTCACTCTAACTGTGGATGATTCAGTCACTTTTCCTTGGTCAAGCAGGTGTGATTCATACACCTCCTCAGGTACACTGCCGGGGTTTTATCCAAATAATTGGTGGATTTGAGCTGACTCATTTCCATGATGGAACTAATTCAAACTGATGCCTACTTTTTTTTTTATCTGGCAGCCTAAGAACTAGGATGCACAGCTGTGGAGTTTGACTACTTGCATGGAGGATATTCTTTGGGAAAATGCACCTGCCTTTAATGTCATATTCAAAATGTGTGTATGTACGTTGTTGGTGGGGGGCACAGTTCAGCACAAAGAGGAAACCATTTACAAAAATAGCTCACTTCAGCATCTAAATTCATGGTGTGCCCAGCTCAATGACCTGCAGAGCGCCGTCCCGTGTGCCTACACCTTCCTCCAGAGGAACCCCGAGGACCAGGAGATGCTCCAGTTAATGCACGAGTACAAGAAGGAGTACGACCTGAGTGGCTTCCTCATCGACTACGAAGAGCATCCTTATGAGGTGACAGCCACCCTGTAAAGCATTCTGTGGGCTGGTTGTATGTTTGCAGATTTTGGTACTTAACGAAATAAATTGAAATCAACTTGAATTTAAGAGCAGGCAGATTACTGAACATTTGTTTTCAAAGCAGATATTATAAGCATTATTTTGGACACACGAAGGAAAATAATGACATCCAGTTTGGTTGGTTAAATTCACTTTGTGAAATCAAGTTTAAAGATGATATTTTAGACAGTGATTGAAAATGCTGAAATAGCAAGCTTTAAGTGGAATCATTTAGGTTCAATCAAACAAGAATGGGCCCAACGGGACAAGTGAAACATAATAAGTTTGGAGGACAAGGGAATCCTTTTTCCCTTAGCACATAAAGTCAGGTAATATGAATATACCCTCATGTGAGGGGATAGACACATCCTGCCACCCTCCAAACTCGACCTCAATCATTTCTATTCTCAGCACTACAACTTTGGATTTCAAGAAGAGACTGAAGTTATTATTGCACATAAATGGTCAACGCCAAAAATCTCCATAGTTTGGATCATCATGAAGAAACTCAATGTTAGATAGCATTTAAAAAGGAAAAACTGAATATCTGCTGGGCAGATTCTGAGCAAAACCTCCAAATTTAGATGATCTGAGACGTGCAAAGGCCCCTCAGTGTCTCAGAGGGAAATCTGATTGAGAAACATATTAGTCAACATTGGCATTTGCCATCCATTTTTACGGGAGAGTAAAAAGTAAAGTTCAACAACTCAACCATGAAAACTTTTCAGGAGGCACTCTTTGTGCTATCTTTTTTTGGCTTCAACTTGGTAACCGGCTTGTCTTCAGGGGTACTGATGTGCAGCATATTCTTTCCAGGCCTCCTTTGTGAGAGGAGTGAAACAGGTGGGTTTGGGGGAATACAGCAACAGTGTTGAACATCTGGAGGAGGCCCTGAGGCTCTACCTGCAGGAGTACGACCTCTGTCAGGCTGACTGTGAGGGCATTGGTCACTTCTCACCAGACAGGGACTTCTACACGGTCATAGCTGGTTAGTGTGCCAGTAAAAATCAATTCAGTACATTTAGAAATGGATAAACTTTCTACATATGAAAAACTGGACCCTTGATTAATTCTGTACAGCCCTGGCTTGCAGTTTAACAGACTTTTCATTGATGTGCTTTCCAACAGAAGTCTATGTGGATATATTAAAGTGCCAGCTGAAGTGTGAGAAAAACCTGATGCCAAATGTTGGTGGATACTTTGTGGAAAACTTTCTCCCCACCATTTACCACTACCTCCAGTATGCCTACTACAAATGTAAGTTTAGTGCCAGCCGGCTCTTCCATTGGTAATCCTGGTAGATATTCGCTATCAGTCTTCCACCTGTTAATATGCTGCAAAATCCACCTGTCTGCTGTGCTTCCTGACCAGTGAACGATGGCCGCAGGGCGGTGCCCTGTGCGTACAGCTATTCCCTGTTCGATCCTGAAGACCAGCTCATGAAGCAGAACCTGCTCTACTACAAAGACTACAGTCAACAATGGGGTCTTCAGTCTGATCACTTCAAGCCCAGAGTGGTGAGAGAAAACGTTTTTCTAAATATCAACATCAGCTTCAAAGCAATTTATGAATATATAGAAGATTCAGGAACAGATCTGCCAATGTATTAGAGGAGGCCTGAAGGTGACAAACAGAGAGGGGAGGAACTACCATAAAACAACTGCAACTTCGAAAAAGCGCGCAATTTTTACATAGATACAGTCTTGGATTCATGGTTTGATATATAAAAAGACATTTATTTAAAGGTGGCAATGCTATGTGGAATGGGCTGCTTTGAAGATCTCTCTCCATTTTAACAGGAGGCTTTCAAACTCTACAACCAGACCATGGCTCAAAAGGAGATGCTGACACTTGTAGAAATGTATTCGAAGCTGAACGATGAGGTAAGATTTAGAATAAACAGATACTCTGATCTTTTAGAAAGCAAGTAAGGTTTCTCAGTAATGTTTCTGTTCTGCGATTACCTAAAATTAAAGATGTTGCAAAGTAAAGAAATTTCAAATCCAGATTTAATTGGGGCAGCACAGTGGTGTGGTGGTCAGCAGCATAAGTGGTTCCTGTTTGGAATCCCTGGTAACCGGAAATTTGTTTTTCCAGGATTTTTTTGGACCAGAACAAGTTGCAGTCATGGCTTCTGAGTCCCCGGATGCAGAATTTGAAGGTGTGGGAGACTATGAGGAGTCCATCTGTGCTAACTGGAGCCAGACGAAGGGGAAAGGAGATGTGGGAAAGTCAGACATCTGAACGGGGGCTAAAAGTGAAGGCAGAAGTCACACACACAAAAAAGGTTGTGAAAAAAAGAAAGAAAGACAGAAAAAGTTTTACTTACTTTTGGTCATTGCAGTTTTTTTCTCTCCACAAAGCTGTGTTTTATAAAGAATATATTATTCATTTCTTAAAACTTGAGCCATATCCTTGGCTGAGTAATTCAAGAAATAAATGTATTTTTCTGCCACTTTAGATCACAGGTGAGGAGCAAAATTTGTAAGAGCTAATTGGGGTCAGCTTAGTGATGGGCAACAATGAAACTTGTAGAAATAGTCACTTGTAGAATCGAGAAAAAAGGTTTGATTCAGGTTTGATTGACATTTTCTTATCTGTGAAGAATCAGCCAACAGTCAGCATGTAGTCAGAGATATATGTTTTAATATACAGTCATATGAGTCTTTACACTCAAAGTCAAGAGATAGTGGTGCCAAAATCCTTTATGATGAATCCATTCACAACATGTGATCGTATCAGAGGCAGTAAACGCATTCTTAAGACTTCATAACGTCCAAAATGTTGGTACTGTATGTTGACAGGCAGTGTAACTTGGATCAGTGTGTTCTGGTGTCTATACTACTTTCAGAGGAAATAAAATAAGAATTAGATGAACAAAGAAGCTTTTAGAACTGAACCTTTTTTAAAATTACAGAACAGTTCTGATTGTTTCTTACCCTGTAATCACACTTCGGATGTTATGTTTTTAGCTTACACATTTATTGCTTGTGTTGGAACTGTCCAGCTAGGATTAATTCATGGTAATAAATTAGGTCTCAAGTATCTTTGAAATCTAGTTTCTGCCTTACTAAGCTTGATAACCTTATTGTGAATTATGAATAGGAAATTTATAGATTTTATAGAGAGTCTGTGCTCAGTATGATTTTGGATATCTGTGCTGGATGTCATAGCTTTGCAGTTTAAAGGAGACATATTATGCTAAACAAATGTTTTTTGAGGGCTTTTCTGTTTGAAAAGATTTAATTCAGTGAGGATGTTCACCATGTTAAAAACTAATCATATCAGTCCAACAACACCTCAATTTCTCTAATGCCCGTGCACGTGTTCCACCAGCCAATGTCATTCAAACTTTAGGGTCTTAAAGCTGAATAAACACACGGCAATAATGATACAAACTGGAGTTCAAATCCATGCTTTCATTCATGCACTCATTTAGACCCATTTAGACATTCCAACTTTTGACATTGTTCCATCAAAAGGGGAACATTAGAGTACATTCATACAGCTGAAGTCATGACAAACATGTTCACATTTCACAGAGTTTTCTGAAGATCATCCCTTTCAAGCTAAGCTTTTCCAGACGATTGTTCTGCTTAAATAAAATCCCAATTTGTAAAACTGCTGCATCATTTGACAAAATCACGCTACACATAACTTGAAGACTACTTTTTTCTCCCAGAGACAAAGTTAGAGTTGAAAGTCTAGAACACCCTCTTGTGTAGTGCACAGGGTCACAACGATGGGCATGTGGTCACGAACTCCATTCTAATCCTTTGCACATATGCTGGGACAAGAGTAGCAGACTATTTAAACTAAACTATTCATGCACTTTTACTGACTTTTCTTACATTTCATATCCTAACTAAATTCTACACATGACGCAATAACAGGTGTTATGGGTAATGGAATGTAATTCCTGTCCAAATGTACATTTGAAGTGAGGATATAACCTGTCGGGCACTAAGACCAAATGATATGTTGTTGACTTGTTTCTTTTCTTAAGAAAAAAATATGTCTCCCATAAACTTTAATATGTCAGAGTCTTGTATGAAACACATCGCCTCTGGCATTTTGAAGACTGTTTCTTTCTTATTATATTTTCATTTGTCGGCAGGAGGAGCCATTTTCCAGACTTGTGCTTCCATTCAGAATGGCAGTGAGTCACTGCTGTCTAAATGAGTAGCTACACTATTTACAACAGCACCTATGTTCAGCATACGTGTATGCATATAGTGTGGATATGGATGAGATATAATACAGATAAAATATTTAGTGGGTACATGTGCAACTGCCCATCTGCTTGGCTTCAGTACAAACACAAATTTCCTTGCAAGCTCCAACTTTAGTTTTATATCAACAGATATGACTTATGAGCACTTATTTACTACTGATGAGTACCTGCCTGATTAGGAAAGGCATCAGAAGCGAAATAATGGCTATTGATGTGGAATGTTAGGGTCTATCAAACAAACAATCTAAGTATAGACAGGCATAAAGCCAACACTCAGTAATTAGAGATATTTATACACTTCTATTGCAATTAAAGTTACTTTATTAAGAGAGAGCTGGTGTGCTCTCCAGAAGATTAAATAAACAGTGCCTTAAAAAGTCTACACTAGGCGAAGTGCATGGCCTTCTTCCAGTAAATCACTTAAAGGGTTCGAGCATGATAACAGTCCAGACAGCGGAGGACCAGCTATAGCCGCCAACTGCAAAGCATGAAAAAAGGATGTGATGCCATCAATAGCGATGTGGACATTTGCTCCCAGACACTCCCTGATATTTAGTAGAGTCATTTAAACCTGTCCTCTGGGTTTCCGACATACTCTTATACATCTAGAGGGAGCGAATACAGATGAGGAGAAGGAGACCAACAGAGTCAGAACAGGGAACAGAAAAGTTCTGATGGCTTTTAAGTGGAAGACATCTTTGTTGGGCGTCCTCAGAGTGGACAGTACACAGTGTGAGGAAGAAAGTAGAGCAGAGAGACACGCCTCAAACTCCTGAAGATCTGGAAAAACAAGACCAATGAAGATAAGAGAAGATAAGAATCTAGATAAATAAAAGATGCGGGAGAAAACAGAGAAAACTCTGAAGTCAGACGATCTGAATTTTAACCTGGTAAAAATGCAAGTCTGCTTATCCTTATAAAAGTTTTTACAACTAACGGGCAGAAAAAGAGAGGCATATAATATTCACTTTAAGAACGCAAGAAACAAAGAGCCCCTGAGAACATGGAACTATTGGATTTGTCAACATTGATGTATTTGCTTGATAGATTACATCAATGAATAACTGATAAACAAATGTGCTTTGTGTTGACAAACTAACTAATAAACTACACTACAAATGCCCTCATAAAAAGTATTAAAATAAAAACAGAGAAATCCTATTCATTTCAAACAAATTTAAAAAATGTAATTGAAGCACACTAAGATATTCTTCTGTTTCCTACTGTTTACTGTCTGTTAAGCATGTTGAAATTGATTCAGATTGAGGTTTTGTTTAGTTTAAAGGATCTTTGGATGTGTGTTGTAAATCACTACATAACATATACATACTGTTTACTTGTCCTTGTGTAAATAACAATTAAATTTGAAAAAGGTGACAGGTCTGGTTGAATTTAGGTGATAGGCGTGGGTGTATAAAACAGATGGCATAGTGGACAGTGATCGATGATGTCCTGGTTTAGGGCTCAGGATTGAAAGGCAGGTTCATACCTTCCTTTCCGGATGTTTCTGCATCGGCAGCAACGCAGGGGGAAGATGAGGTGAACAAGAAAGGTACAGTAAGATAATCTGTTCATGTACGTGTGGGAAAACATGCATTTGCGACTCAGTTACGAAAGCAAAGAAGCAAACAGACATTTGGAATGTCCCCTAGACATCAGATTTTAAGTGGCTTATTTTTTTATATGCCGCTGTCACAGCAATACTGGCATGCAAGGAAGTATGTTTAGAAAATAAGCTACAGACAAAAAGATGAGAGCTTGTTAATGTGTTTCTTTTTCAATCAGAGATGCCAAATCCACTCATTTACCCTCCGTTGGAATCATGATGGACATACACTGCAGCAGCTTTTAGTCATGGAGGCAAAACCTCAAAATTCATCCTTGGGGGCCAGTGTTCACCTGCCCACTGGCCCCTTTAATGCTGAAAATTTTCATTTGGTTTACTGCAATGCAGCTCCATAAAAAGCGATCTATGTAGCTTTTTTCCTGTTGCATCATTCCAGAGAGGCCTTAGGCACCATGTCCCTGTTACCGATTGTCCAGAAACTATTTCTCAGCCAATAATTACAAGAAACTAACCAACACATGACTAGACAAATCCCATAGAGGTGGTGCTGCTCTAAAGACGTCTGGCCCAATCATCTGTTCATACCAACAAAAAGAGCAGGCTTAATGTCCTTCTTACTATATTCAACACTTGTGTCTGGCTGCAAGAGGCTTGAAGGTCCCAAACAGAGATGTGGCTCAGGCTGTATATGTAAAACTAATCTCTTATCTATACTTTCGTACTCTTCTTTCTCAACTAAATTAATCTAAGTCAGATAATTCATATCACTGCATGGAAAACAACCCACGGCATGAAGAATAACCTGTCACGGCCGATGGGAGAGCAAAGCGAAGGAGCAGTCAGCAGCAGCTGCATGCATGGAGGGGCACAGCAAAAACATACAAATCGAGGCATGCCAGAGCTCTTACTTAAAACCCCAGCCAGTTCCTCCCAGGACTATTGCTGCCAGTAGAATTGCACCAGCAACTGAACCTATTATGATATTGGTGCCACTGGGACCTATGGGAGCAAATGAGCCCGCCAGAAAGAAAAAAATGTGTGATGAGAAACAAAGAATCATCCCTTCCTTTTATACCCCTTTTGTGATTTGAAGCAGTCAAAGAGTACTAAAACTAGAGGAACACATTCTTACAAACAAACTGGTGCTATCAAACAATCTTAAATTCTCACTGAAATTTAATGGAATCTGCATTTTCTTGACTCTTTTCTGTCAGTTGTCAGCATTTAAATATTATTGCAGCTAACAGAATAAAGTTTAAAATGAAACTTAAGACATGCCATAATTTTGTCCCTAAAACCTTGCCCACACAATGAGCTGTCATGGGCTCCTGAGCACGAGTTACCTGACCCTCTGACAAATGATTTAACAGCAACATACAAGGACCGTATGAAAACAGGTCAGCAAAG
Organism: Menidia beryllina; assembly: GCA_013363375.1. Taxonomy (NCBI): domain Eukaryota; kingdom Metazoa; phylum Chordata; class Actinopteri; order Atheriniformes; family Atherinopsidae; genus Menidia; species Menidia beryllina. Next base: position 4,472,305 of record JABUIW010000056.1, read on the forward strand.
TGTTTTCAGGTACTTGTTTTGACAGAAAGGAAACGTGCACATCAAAACTGACATGAAAAATAATTTACAAATGTAGAAAAATAATCGATAACCTTACCACAAAATTTAGCATCAGGAAATCAAATGAAAAAACAAAAACCTTTTAGCTGAAATAAGCATTTGGTAACTAAGTATTTCTGTATATGAGCATCTTTTGAAATGGGAAACATGGAACCCCCATCTCCCACCCCTATCAGCTCTGCTCCTAGCTTGTTTTTGGCCAAAAGGATCAAACCCATGGACAAGATTCAGATTAAAAGTTTTTCTTGCATGTAGGAAAACTTCTCAGCTTTTTCTAGAATTGAGGTTCTGTACATTTAAATTAAGACATAACATGTATTTTAAGTCAGCACTGACACTGAAGAGGTTTACTGAGGCTATTCCTGATCATGTAGAAATGGCACCAATTATTCTTCAAGAAATTAGTTTTAACCGACTGGTGAAAGAACTAAACCGCTCTGTGCAGTTACCTTTGTATTTCTCCAGGCCGTCCGGTGGGGTCGGAGTTGGAATCGGGTCAAACACACTGCAGTCCTTTCCAGTGTAGTCTGGTTCGCAGATACACTTCACTTCGTTGCTGCAAGTCTGTGGGAAACATCAGCGGGTGCCATTAATGCCTGCTGTCCCTGTCTTTGATCAGAAGGCAGATGTGGACTCACCCCGTGGTGGGAGCAGATCCGGGGGGCTAAGGAGCCTGGGCAGGTGCTGAGGTTAAAGGTGGTGACGGGGAGGCAGCGCCGCTCCAAACACATCATGTTTGGCCCACACGGTGTACCATCCTCCACGTAACCCAGATCCAGACCGTCATCCAGCACTGCATGACCCCCCCTACATGTCACAGAATATCATGTCATGCTAAATCCTTCCTAAATCAGGTTTTACAACAGCATTTTGATCCCTGTGTTTCCCCAGAGACCTCCCACCAATGGAAATGGCGACTTGTCAATATTTCCCTTCTCTCTAACTGACTACTCTTTATCAGCTTCACCTGCAGTCCATGTATCTGTTCTGATGGTGGATAGTTAGACTGGTGAGTTTCCCCTGCAGTTCACCAAAACTTGGCCTCTCAGTCAGATTGGTGCAAAGCAGCAACCCACACAGAACGTCCCTGTAAAACCAAAGAAGACTCAGCAATAAAAAGCCTGAAACTCCACAATATACCTCAGGCTCAAACATAAAAGGCTTTAATCGATTTCCCCACTGTTTGTTGCACTGCACCCATCCTTGTCCACTGGGGTCTGGACCACAGTTGCCTTTCTCTGTCCCCTCAGAGTTGAGTTTTTCATAGCAAAACCTGTCAGCTGAGTCTGAACAAATGAAAAAAAAGGAAAAAAGAGAGACCAGTTTCAATAATCACTCATCAAAGCCATAACGAGTCACACAAAATTGTTAAAGACCAGTATCACCGGCCTCCACCATGAGATGGCAGCACAGCATCGTAAAAGCCAAACTTACTGTAGCCCCAAAGAGCCCTGCACTGCCCGTCTCTGGTTTTACAGCGGCCTCCGTAACATCGACCCTGGCCCGTATTACACGTGTAGCCGTCTAGTTTGTGGACGTTATAAGGACACTGAAAGAGATAGAACCGTCAAACTCACCTGGGTGCATTCCAGTTGTTTGAATGCGATGTGTCAGAGTTCTTTTACCTGACTGGAGTCTCCTGTGCAGGTCTCAGGGATGTCACAGTCGTTTACTGCACCGCGGCACGTTACTCCTCGCACCTCGTACTGTGACGGGCAAAATAAGAGAAGAGGACAGCAACAATAAAGATGCGGGTCATAAAATTAAATTCTTACCAATGCTAAATCCAAATATTTAACTCTGTTTTTACATGTGCTTTGCTGCAACTTCACAAAATCTGACTTAACAGAAACAAAATATTACAAGTTTTTCATGTCTGGTTACAGTGCCTCCTGTTCCTCACGCAGCAACCACCTGAGCCAAAAGGTGTTAATATGGGAGGATTAACCTGAGAGGCTCACCTTACAGTCCCGGCAGCAGAGCCCGTTGCTGCACATGGCATTGTGGGTGAGAGTACACTTCTTGCAGCAGCTGGCTCCACTCTGAGCGCACTCCTAAAGGCCGCAGATGGTTTGTGCAACATGAGTGCGGTGCTCTAGCATCTCACATAGGATTTGTGTGATATCAAAGTACGCTTTTGTTGCTACACTTCAACTGAAAAATTCTGGCGTGATGAAAAAAGATTTCTCAGAAATTCCTCTGCAGAGTTGTGCTTGTATAGCTGTTAATGTATTCTTTTAAACCATTTAAAGGCACTCACCAGTAATGATCCACAGTCACATTCTTCACCTATCTCCACATATCCGTTTCCACACTCAGGCGGATCTAAGAGCTACAGAAAAAAAAACACACACATATGCAGTCAATTCCAGATGATCTTGTTCCTCTGAAACATGCTATGGAGCCTGAGTGATAGACATCCATCTGTCACCTTCGTTGGTTTGTTGAAGAGGCAGCTCCCTCCTCCCTGCTGGAGGAATCGCAGGTACTCATCTATGCTGCAGCGGGAGAACTTCCTGGGTAGGTAGTAACTGGTTGATGGATAAAAAGCACTGGAATCAACATGACTTTAAACTCTCAAATTGAAAATCAAACATAGCAAGAACAGGATAAATCAAATCAAATCAAAATCCGAGGCCGAATTTACTTATTTTACATAGCATCCATACCCTGTATCCTCCATGATGCAACCTAGCCATGGGTCCGGACACCTGCAGCCGCCTGGACACACATAACATTTCTGTGGTCACAAGGCATACATTAACACACATGCTGCAATGTTGTAATGCCATAAGAACAATTAAGAAAGTGACAATGAAGGATAAAAAAAAGAAAGAAAATTCAACATAAGTTCTATGGTTAAATCAGCAGGGTGCTTTTATAGTCTGGACAGTGTTTAAAAGATGCTGCTTCCAAGACGTTAGTAAGTCATTTGTTAGGGAAACTTGCCACTTGGCTCCATCTGTTTCTGAATCACTATCATTCGGCTCATTTAATCTCACAGAAGGTTCCAGCTATTGTCAGCAAAGCGTTTCACCTGCAGATGTTCGCTCCTTGTTCCTGAGCATCCCGATGTTCTGCCCAAGACTCTGACACAGTGTGATGGCCATTGGACCCATAGTGCCAAACTGGAGAATTACAAACACAAAGCTTTAATTACTACAACTACTCACTCCTTAGACCATGTTTTAAGCAGTTACAGAAGAATGTTTTTTTTATATTGGAACAGTCACCTCATTGATGCCTCCACCCCGCGTCAGGGAGCATATGCCTCCGATATAAGCAGCCTCACTGCGGCTGCTCATAAAGGTTCTGCCACTGTGGAAAAAAGAGGGGGAATGTTTATAAAGCAGAAGAGCACAATGGATTATGACAGCGGTAATCAAATGAGGAATTAACCCACGAGAAAAGGTGCACAGCATCACAGCGTTTCTTGATGCTCTCCTTCCTGTACTTCATAAAGTCTCGCAAGGTAAGCAAGGCATCCTCGCCAACGGCAATCTTGTTCTCTGACGACCAGGTTTCCATGGCCACCAGGACTATACGAGTGTTGAGCTGCTCCTTGTAGATCTGGAAACATCAAAAAGGGGTAATCAGAGAGCATTATGCAGCTGGTGAGGAGCTGGAGCTCACGTCCCTTGCTGGTAAACCTTCACATCATAGCATGTCACCATAGAGATCACAAATACCTTACAACGTTAAATTATGTGGAGATTATCTATAAGTAATTTGCACATTAACTGCACATTCAGAACAAAGACCGATAGGGTTTTTAAAAACTGAATAATTTCCAGTTCATACATGTGGTGTGAACAATAGTATTAGTAGTTTCCACTGAAGGACAGCTGGTGAAGCTCCAAGATACAGTAAGTAAGGACAAAAAACTATGACTGTTGGAGAGCAGAGTGGAAAAGAGTGAGAATAACAAAGGGGTTTTCATTTTTATGAAACATCAGCTCCACAAGTCTTAGGTTTAAGACTAAGTTTAAGGTGCAACTCAGTGCATTCATTAAATCACACAGGTGATTAGGAACACTGAATGTTTAACTGTGTAAGTTGTAGTAGCCTTCTTCAAAGAGACGGGGATGCTGCAGGTGAGGACTTTAGTCTCATTCATTGAAATTATGCATGCGTGAGCAAAAATACGAAGAAAATTCTTGCTATTAACACAGCAGACAAAACAAGCTGTGGTGAAAAATAAAAAAATTAAAATATTGAGCCAAAACATATATCCAATTTGTTATCCATTCATGTCCACAGATATAAGAAAATTATATATATATATATATATATATATATAGAGAGAGAGAGAGAGAGAGAGAGAGAGAGAGAGAGAGAGAGAGAGATACAAGACAGATTTATTTGATCACTGCACACAGTGGAGACAGTTGTATCTGTGCACTTTAACAATGCAACGAATAGCAGCCTGTTTCCTTGGGAACAAAAATAACTGTTTGTCTCCTATCAGTAAGGGGTCTTCCATGGTGATGCTGCAGCAGAGGACTCACGCACTAACACGTCATTTGTCTGTTTTAGAGGATGATCCTATCCCATCAGCTGTATCACAGACACGCAGGAGACAGGTCTTTAAATTAACAGAGCGAACAGCTGAGAGTGCTTTGAGCTGCAGTTGCTGTACTCTGTGCAACTAGACTACTCCTCCACTTTGCGTTTTCTCCTTATTGTAACTTTTTATTTGATCTATTTATTTTTCTTAGCTCTAATCTGTTAGTGGTTCTGAAAAACTGTTTGCATTCAAACAAATTAAAGATGGACCAAAAAAAATCCCAAGAATTTCTTAATAACATCTTTACGCATTCATAATTATGTTTTTACTATTATTTCCTTGACATGTGTAAACATTATAATTATTTTTTTTGAGATAATGAAAGACATAAAGTAACGTTCACTAAAAGATAGAGGTATGTAACAGATTTCCAACCAGAAATTTGACAAATTTGTCTGGATGACTTATGTGTGATGATTTGAATACATTTGTCTCTCACCAAATCTGCCATGTTCACCACTGACTTGGCAAAAATTTTCGTCTGAGTGGTTGACCGACGGAGCTGCACAAACTAACAAAAAAAACAACAAAGAGTGTTACTAACAGGCATACTTCTTTTGTGTAGCAGTTACAAAGATAAAAACAACCATCTTCACACCCACCAGTTCATAATCATTGACAATCATCAGCTCGATGTATTTGGTCTCAGTCTGGACAGTACGCGGGCCTGGCCTCGCCTGAAGGAGCCAAAAGAAAAGCAGGGAGCCAAACGTTTGAGCCCTCTCAAATAATAACCTTCACATGCATGAACTCCATGCAGCAGCTAAAACTATTACTCACCCAGCATCATGCACACACATACACAAACACACACATACGCTGATGCTGGTGAAATTGAAGTCTTTGTCCTTGAGACGGGAACTTAGAACACAATAGTCAGTCATTCATGAAGCAGAATTTCATCTTTGAATAGATAAAACCGCAGTTTCCAAATCTAAAAACAAATTAAATAAATGTACATATTCATAATGACTGCATGTAAGACAAATATAAAGTTAGCTCATGTCATTATTTCAAATACACACTGTAGCCAAAGTCTATCAGATCCTAAGGGTAAAGCCGTTGTAGAGTAATGCCCTGAAAAGGCATCCATTCACCAGCAGGGGCAGATACCATTTAATGTGAGTTGCTGGGCTGGATGAAAAAGAAATAGAAAATCAAAGCCTCTGGGGTCAGTCTGGCTGATCAGTCAGCTATTATGCCATTTACCAGTTAATATTAACATCACCGACATCAATGACAGCTAAAGTGGGTGACACTGCTATGCTCTGCTGGAAATCCTGTTTCTTGGCATTTTCACTGATGCTACTTTGACTCTTGACACCACCTTAAACATTTGTGCAGGCCACACACAGCCACTGTTTTGTATGCATTGCAGAAACTGCTTAAGGAAGGATTCAGAAAACACCACAAAGAGTCCAAGGTGTTATGTCCAATACACAAAGAAATTTCCAGGACACCTTTATATATTATCTGCTCACTTTGGATGACTGCTTAGAATTCATGCTTCATAAGTAAAGACTGACTTGTCTTTTTGAGCGTCTCAGGCCTTTTGTAAAAACTGGTTTCTCCTCTTTAGACCCATTGTCTCCATACTCCTGCCTCCCATCTCCTCCTTCGCTCCCATCTGTCTGCCCCTCAGGCTCTGTCCTGTTCAATGAGCAACCTGCGAGACACAGATATACATGAGAGTGAGACAGAAAAGTGACCAGTCATCAGTCCAGGACTGGGTTTAGGTGTATTTTAGTCCACCATTATGTAGAAGAGATCAATATCATGCTGCCAGTAGTTGAACGAGCAGGAAAAGTGAGAGTCATGGATGAGGAAGCAGGGACTTAAAGGAGGCAAAGGGGAAATAGATCCTGAGAGGTTATGAAGTGGAGGGGGAAAAGAGGCAACCAGAAGAACATTTAACAAGGATGAGAAGGACAAACGAACAACCTAAGGAGGACACTGTATTGAAGAGTGTGACAAGAGCAAAAACTCAATGAAACAATGTTGGGCTGCAGAATATTTGATTAACTCAGCTCAATGTCAAGGACAAGGCTGAACAAGAGCCTCTGAAAGTTACAGTCGGCAGCCCTGGAGTCTCAGTGGCAAGCTGCGTCCCGTCAGCTTACATCAAAATCTCTATTAATCAGACACCATATGCTGAAATCTATTTCTGCATGGCTAAATTAAGTGTCATATGTTTAACAAACCCCTAAATTAACATCTTAGAAGATTTGTGCACGACACGAATGCCGCTCAGATTTAATTGTTTATTATTTCATCAAGATAGATATCATAGAAAAATTTCCAACTGGAGTCGTACCTGGACAGGGAACTGGGAAGAGGTCAACGGCAGGCATTCGATACACAAAGTGGTCACTCTGCTGCAGAACAAAATCAAAATGCAAGCAGAAAGAGAGTGGAGGGAACATGAAAGCATGTACTTTTCAAAAACTAAAACTTAAAGAGTCCCATTTAGGCAATCCAGTACATTTGGATGGATAGTAAATTTATTTTTCAGATTCTGAAACATATGATGAACTTGAAAACAGCATTAATTAGTTTATTTAGTTTTTGGCTTCTCTGAACTCTTATCTTAAAAATCACATTACAATCTAACAATGTTGACTTAGAGCAGCGCTGCATAACTATGTCTAATCATTGGTTCCCTTCACTTTTTTCCTCTAAAGCAGAAAAAAAGTTGGAACAGTAGTTTCTCCAGAACACTCCAAACAATTCTTATTTGCGCAAGATGGATCTATCTGGGTCTCACATATTTATAAAGCTATTCTTAACGGTACTCTGGCTTGTAATCGTAAGCTTTAACAAAATGGAGACAGGATTTTTTTAAGGGGAACAGCACCATTCTCTTTGTCAGTATGGGACGTACAACACCAATGTTTATTCTCTTTAGTGTACAATCAAGAGCTCACAGGACAAAAGTCAGTGGGTGGGAGACCTTTAGTTCCTGAGAGGACGTTTCAATTTTAAAAGGAAAGGAAACTTATTTCAAGCATCCATAGAGCATCCATAGAGACCCTAATTTGGTTCATCATCACAATATGGGGGGGGAGTTCAAATGAACGCCAAGCCAAAAATAGGCAGATCGATGGGGACGCAGATCAGGATTAAATTGAATAGGAATGTCAAAAGTGGCCTGTAATAGAGCGTAAGTGCGTGGATCTGATAGTCCAGGATTAGACAAAGGGATAATTAATCAGAACAAAAATGTAGCTCAATCAGACTGGTGGCATTGCCAAAACAAAACAAAAACTAGAGATGAATTTAAAGACTTTATAGCATGAAGGAAACAATGTCCTCTGTTTTAGAGACACTTCAGTGGGAAGAAAGTGCTTCAATGCATAATTAATCGATCACATGGCTGTCATAATGGCGGTAACACTGGACATGGTGGTACACTTGAGCTGGGGATAAATACTTTATGAAATGACCCAACAGAGATGGAGAGTAAGCCAGAAAGCTGGAGTGTGGGAGAGTTTTATGATGAGCTGAGAGGTTATTGATCCATCCATCCAGTCTATGTAACAGAGCTGTGCTTCGATTACTGTAGGCCCTGCCGGGGGAAAAAGCTCAACTGCCTCCATTCTAAACTATTTCCTTTCAGTCTTGTCAGTCACACTTTCACTTTTTAATTAATCCATTTGAATATTCATCCACCTCAATATTTTCCATACAACAACTAGATAGTGTAACATTGTCTTCATAAGTCTCATTGACTTATGAAGAGTCCAGCAATAGATATCTTTTCTTTGTTTTATAAGTCATGTGGTCAGGATGTGTGGATGCCAAGAAAACAACACACCACTTATCCAAAATAGATAATAGACCCCAGTGAAGGTCTCACTTACCTCCATTACCTCCCCGTGGCCAACGGGTTCAATCACATAAGAGAAGTTCCCATCAGAAAACATTCCCCTAAAATAATAAATTACAAATGTGCTCACATTTTTATCAAGCAGTATGTTGCAGAAAACCTGAGTGCATCTCTTAAAAACAATGACTACCAGTCAAACTAATTATAATTAATACTTGTTTCAATAAAAAAAAAACAACCAGGTAAATGGACATATCCTGTTAGGCTCAAACATATCTGGTCAATTCCAAAGCTTTAAAAACACTACATTTAGCTTCCTCAATTAATCAAGAAAAATGACTAAAGTTTTGGACTTACTGCAGTCCATGGCAGGTGGACAAAGCAGCCCAGGACCCTGGAAGCCCTCGCACCCGCCCATGGTAGTAGCAGTGCTCCCCTCCCTGAAACAAAACAGAGAGAGACACAAAACCCGCCGTCATCCAGTAACATGTTCACGTCAAATTCCTGACAATGAAACCAGCACCCAGTGGGAACCTCTGGCCACTGATCTGCTGCCACAGGGCAGGTATTTTCCATCAGCCTGAAGCCTTACGCCAGCCAGGGGGGTTGGCTGAAGGAGATCAGTGACCACTGCAAAGCTTAGTAGTCTGGGAAAACCAAAACCGAAGGCTGCAGCAGAGGTGAGTTTCAGCAAGAAAAAAACAGTGCAAAAAAAATCAAAAAGAATATAAAGTCAACCCATTGTAATCTGAGTACAGTGTTTTCAATCAGAGGTATTTCTGAAAGAAATTATTTATTTTGGAGCAGAACATGAAAAACTGTCTCCATGTTGAAAAATCTTCATCTGTATCTGCCCTTATAAAGAAATTCTGACTTCAAAATTGAGTACTTCATGTGTCATTAATGCAAATGCTGATTGACTGATATTATTTAGTTTTCTCCCCTCTAGTTTACTATATGCTAGCAACTGCTATGCTATACTAAAGCAATAAACAAAACTACCAGTGGAAGCTAATTTGAGGTGATGCTTTAAATACAGTTACTACCACCAATTGTAACAAATAGACTGACAAAACTAGATGAAATGTCAATTTTTAAAAAGTGTATAGGCAAATAACTGGAAATATGGCAATGAAAAAAATCAACCAATCAAAAAAAGAATCACAAAACAGTGATGGACCTTCATTGGTTTTACCATGTCTCTCGTCTTGAGCACTTTGTTTTACGCAATTGCACATCTAACAAGAGAAATCAATTTGCATATTTATACGACCAATTTGAGTAATAGGAAGGCCTCATGGTTACGTCTCATGTCCAAACGTTTAGCCTAGCAGTAGTCGGTTGCCTTAATACATCACTTCTCTCAGTACTGCAAGGTCATTCTGTTGACAGGTTGAGTGATGTGCCATTTCATCCCTAAATGAGAATGTCCGTAAATGCAGACATTTTTGGTGTGTAAAAAATTTCAGGAGATTCAAGCTGAACACATCTTCATGAGCTATTGCAGCCAGTTAAGTCTTTTCCGCACAGATAATGGGGAAATGTAATTATCTAAGAATGTTTTCTTGATTATATACACACATATACATAAACAAACACAGACATACAGTAAATATTCATACAATTGCAACAAGGGCCAAGTAAAGTCACGGATGACCCTTCATGCTGTGCAATGCCGTCTGCTGGGCGAATGTCCATAAACAGAAGCTCGAGCTGGTATTTCCCAAAAGACATCTCTGGACTAATTAATCAAACACACAACAAACCTATTGTAAAGGCTGATAAGTGTCTCTTTAAAATACAGTAGGTTCAAGCAAAGTGTGATGGAGTGGCTGACAGTCTCAGGTGACACTTTCAGTTTGGCAGAGCTGCTGAGAGGTGTTACCTCGCCTCCGGATCCCTTCACCTGATTATTCATAATCCCCTGCAAGGCTCCAACTGGCTGATCGAGTTTTGAATATAGTGTTTCAGTGTTGTCGCTCATTTTACAGTACAGGAACGATCAGATTACGACAATCTGAGAAGTGAATCATTACCATCAGTCAAACTCACGCATGTTTGTAACATATTTGAACTACAAATTGTTTGAAAAGAAATTAATTGCACGGCTAGTCTAAATGATTCAACACTATAGTAACATAATGTAGATAAAAACTTACTGGAAATTTGTTGTTGCCCATAATTTGAGTGTCAGTGCACAAGAGTCAATTTTCAGTTGATTGTAATGAACCCCTAATAAGTCCTGTCTGTCACCTGAGCCTGCTGTCGTCTGGCACAGATGACACACCACAAAGAAAAGACTCTGGCTGGACCTGCGGTTTTTCACGCTTGGTCAAAGTTTACTCAGAACTGGAAACTCACTCTCGAGATCCTGTCAAATCAAGTCTGCACATGCAAACAGTTATCAAAAGTTATCATTCATCGGCTGTTCCATATCTTTTCAAGAGCACAGGACATGGAATATATAGGCCATCTTCACTTACCATCTCGCTTTTTATAAAATCAGCTACAGTACTGGCTTCATCACCAGATCATTTCAACTGATCTGCTCTAAACTAAATTAAATGCTCAGGTTTCAGGTTGTGAGAAATCCTGGAATTGCCTGATTGTCAGGAAGTACGTTGTAATCAATCCTCAAGTCAATCAAAAACACACCTGAGAGAAAACGTACATGTTCCAAAATAAGAAACAACAATTTTACGGTATCAATTTTGAAAAAAAACCGCATATGATTTAAAAAACTCATTTCCAGTTAGAAAAAGCACCAAAAAACAAACAAGAAAAAATTATTGGGACATCATTTTTGGAGAGGATTTTCTAAACCAGAAGAACAATGGTCTTTAGGTTAAAGGTGAAGTTTCTATAGTTTACAAATGCAGAATAACATGAACAGGACATTTCCTGACCTCATTTTAACATGTCTATTTATGTCTAAATCCAGTTTATCTGGACAAAGTGTAACATGCTCCACTTTCAAAATTCCCCCATGTGCCTCGTTCAAGTGAAGCTCAAAATTGTAGGGCCATTTCAGACCAACTCTGATTATGTTGTCTTTTTAATCAGTATATATATATATAGATAATTAATTTGTATTTAGTTTTAGTTTTTTTTTAGTACTTAGTATTAAACAAAAAAGTAGCAGATGCATTTTGTTGAGAAACACAATGACTTTCATCATTCATATTGAACAGAGAGACAGCCCAAAGCACTTAGCAAAGAGCAAGATAAATAAATAAAAGGTAGGATTACAAGGCTAAATGGAGGAAATCAAATTGCCTGACACAGCAGACACACACTGAAGAACTTGGTGAGCTTTTCAGAGATGTATGCACTACACATAATGGATGCTCACTCATGCAAATAAACCACGTATTGTGAGACATTGTGTATTAAAGGTGAAACATCATTAGTGACACATGAGCAGGACACTGCATTTGAAGTGAGTGACTGTTACAAGGAATAACAGACACTCAGAAATGGAGGGAACCAGACAGATTTTTCCTATAGAAAAATGAGGACTGACTTTAACGACTGCAAAAGAATTTAAAAGGCTGAAGAGTTCTCGATGTTGGGCCTCAGCATTGTTGATGTTAAATTAGACAAGTTGAAGTAGGGAAATATGAAGGTCTAATGTTGGGATGGCAGTACTGTGAAAATACTCCAATATTAGGTTCATTATTCTAGTATTTTAATAACAGTCACAGTCACCGTCAACCAGGACTGTGACAATGGTTCCTGATACTTCTGGTCCATTTCTCCTATTAGCTGTGCGTCATTGAGATTCAATCCGAATGAGACAGTCACCAGCTGAATGGCACGGGGACTCATAAAAAAGTAACACACAACAGCAGCAGGGGTTTATTATAATACCAATAAAACTAAACAAATCCAATTGGAAAAGGTGTTTGAGGAGGACAAGCAGGACAGCTTTATGCATCCTCATACAGTGCATATATACAATCAGTGTCAGTTTGTATCCATTCAGGGAGAGTTGAGAATTTAAATCAGTTCTGTATCTTGTATGAGATAAACATACATAATATTTAAAGAAACTGAATATCTGCAGAAATTTAAAGTCATTGCATTAATAAATTTAAACGTAAAACATCTGGCAATATGGACATATTGCAGGGGCATCCCTAGAAAATTAAGATCTTGTGACAATCAGTTGTTTCATCTCAGGGGATTCTAATAAGATTTTTTCCATCTCCCCAAATGGATTTTCGATCAGTTTTTAAAATGTTGGACAGCTTCCTTCACTTTGGTCTTTGTGTTTTCCTCAATAAAACCTTGATGGAACTGGATCTTTAAAAATTATGATCGGTGGTTCTGAAACACTGGTTCAAGGGAAGCCTTTTAGTATCAAAGCACTGTAGAGACGACACTCATAAAAGGAGATGAAAGGCCCAAAGTCCCATTGGACCCTTGCAGGTGCCTTAGAATCAGTTCTAAATCATAAAAATGCTTCATAACTAATTAAACATGGTTTCTGATCCTTTTTTTTTAAACTTCAAAAGAACATAAGACTAAAATGTAAAAGGGTGTTATTAACATTTAATTTTTTAATAAATTCATTCATTCATTTAAAAAACTCAATGGTTAGACTGGATTTATACATCCTGTTGTAAAAGGTCAAGGCAGGGTGGCTTTTAGTCTTATCTGGAAATGGATATGATTCAAATTCCCCTCACGACAAGACCAAATAGACCTAGAGTGGTAATGCTGCTGACTGGTGGTTACCATGGCAGCCATCTACTGATTGGTCAGGTGTTTCATTGGTGGAAAGAAAGAAGACTGAAAGGGAGACAGCGAGAAAAAAGGATGGGGACAGAGACAAAAATAAAGCAGAGGATAGAGACTGAAAGACACCGTCTAAGAGGCTGCCTTCCTCTCTTGCCTGAGGAGGGTTCTTCTTTTTCTTTTAACAAATGTAGAAATCATAACAATAACAAAACAATATAACCAATTCAAACATAATGGAAATGTTTTTGTGTAGCTCAGCCCTTGTGAATTTAAGGGATGAGTATAAAACATAAAACGAGAATAAGATGAATAAAGAAAAAATCAATACATTCCTAAAAGAATTGTACAGAGGATATAAACCATTATAAGAAACAGCACTAAGACACTTTCTGTTCACCACATGTACATTTTTCGTCTTTTAGCCACTGACAGAGAAAGGAATGCTAACATATTTTATTATGGTAGCAAAACCTGTCAAATTTCACAAGTCTATTTCTCGTTGATTTCTCATAAATTAAACAAGTGATTTCACAATGTTATTTTCATAATGGCAGTGCAACAGGTTGCAGGGTTGTGGCTCAACATGGCAACACAATGAAAAGCAAAAAACCAAACCATTTAGAATGGGTATTGAATTTGCTTTCTATTTCTCAATCAACCATTTTCCTGCCTCTCAATCAAACCATTCATCGATTAATACTAAATTAATCTTAACAGAGGGTGTTGGAATAAGTCCCAGCTGATACGAGAAAGAGGTAAAGTTTGGAGGGCAGACATGCAGGCTACACTTATGCCGACTGAACATGTACTGTTGCTTTTTGCACAACGCAAAAAAGTCAAAGCAACATGCATGTATGATAAGAATATGAAGCTTCTGTCCCAGAAAGACCTGGGACAAGCTCCCAGTTTGTCCACAAGTTGTTCAATCCAAACAAAAACCAGCTGTGCACGCTGCACATGGCAACCAGAGAGGGTATCTGTTTGCTAAGCAAACCAACCAGCTGATGTGTAATCTTCACTGTTCAGAGCTCTGCATGGCTTCATGCAACTTGACAAAAAAAGGATTGTTTCAACAAACCTACCATATTCTCTGATAGCTGGCCGTTGTCAAAGTGTCGCTCCACATAGTCTGTGGACAGGAGATTGCTGGATGGAAAAGAGCAAAAAAAGAGAGCGGTGGGGGTGAAAGATACAATGAAAAGTAAGGTTAAAGTCAAACATTTCCATATCAGAGTATAAAAATGCTGCTTTAGGGGGCTGGACGTGTGAATGCCGCACTTACTGATTGAGTTCAAGGTCAAGGATGAAGGATGTGCCAAAGGCCTTCACCAAGAAGCTGCTCTGGGCCAAGTGAATGGGCTGAAAAAAAGATAGATGACCACTTTTAAAGATCATATGGTGAACTTGTTGGACAGAAATGATCATTTCTCATTAGGCGGGGTAGCATTAGGATCTAGTAGAAGTCATGTTGGACAAATCTAACATTTGCTTCGTTATGTCCAACTCAGTGCCGTTTCAATGCTCCATTTTGTTCACCATTAACTGACGACTTCATCCATGTGCCGTGCAACCATTATACTGTAGAGCTTTTCCACACAAACTCACCATCTCCCACTGACAGGTAAGTCCATGACACAGCAGCCTCTAATAAATACTTACTGCATCCACCTGCTATACCCTCATATTTAAGCAGAATTGTGCACTGGACATCAGAAATTCAGTTCAAATGTATTTATAACCAACCACTGAAATAAGTAAAGGAAAGGAAAAAAACTATTGAGCAACAAAACAAAAATAATAGGAATCGTTTAGGTCAAAGTCTCTCTAATTAGTTTATGTTTTAAGGTTCTCCAGAAAACAGGTAGAACCAGTGGGGAAAGTCCTGGTGCTGTAACAGCCCAGCACCGCATATGATTTTAAAAATGATAAATGGTTTATCAGTGACTCATGTTGAAAGACAGCATTCATCTCTGACTCAAACCAATGACTCTGTAATTTGTCAAGCATGACACGCTTTCAAAGAAATGAGAATGAGGTTGTAAAACAATAACTTGACAGAACGTGATGAAGACAGGCTGGAGGAGTAAAGAAAACGTGTGTTTAATATGAATGCTTTGGCAGCGCGCTTCACAGCGAAGGCTCTGATGATAAAATATGTCCTCCTCCAGTGACCCCTCTTAGGAGGCGAGGCAGCTCATCCATCCAAAAGGCCTCTGGAGCCAAGTTTGTGCCAGGGCTCATCATGCAAGTCCAACTTTCTGGGTCAGACTGCCCAACATAAGGCAGAGTTCTGTGATGGATCCCAACTTCAAGGCTCATCTAGCATCACTACACTGCAATATTTGCACACTACCAAGTCTAAATCAGATAGTTATTTTCTTTTATGAGTTGATTGTATAGATGAATATGTCATTATTTCCTCAAGTTCAAAATATCTTTATGTAGCAAAACATATCTTATGTAGGTAATGTTGTAAGCAAATATCTGTTAACTACTGTTTAGCATATGGTAAGTGAGACTGTAATACCTGAAAACTGATTGTATACTAAATCAGGGCTCGGACTTCAACATGTTTAACTCACATGCACTTTGACTCTCTACAGTTTGGGGATGTAACACCACTGTCATAAAAATGTCATGCTGAAAAGGTCTAAATAACTGTCGTGCTGGATAGAAATAGAAATGCTGGATGCAGTGGCAGAGCCCAAAGTTATACACTGTACCTCTTGGCCTTCTGCAGATGATTCAGACCCAGAAACGTACAAACTAAAGGTGAGTGAACGGCAAAATGAGTCAGACAGATAGTTTTAGGGTCCCAAACTTCTGGAGAAGTGTTTCCACTTTCACAACTATCTAAACTGCCAACGATTTCACTGTCAAAATCAGTTCAAGTTCCAAGGTTTGCTCCATAATTTAGACAGAACTGTGGTGCACAAAAACTTTTTTGTTTTATAAACTTCAAAGTAGAAATGCACCATTTTGTCTATTGAAACAGAGCACTGGGTTTATTTTCATCCAGTATAGAAAGGAATGTGTTTACAATTCATTTTAATTCCACTTCTGGAAGATCCAAACTTCTTTACTTCCATTCCAAATGGGGGGTGAGAACGGCAGAATGTGAACAAACACTGAATGCAGTATAAACCAATAAATCATTCACAGTTAAGCACACGAGCATTTAACAGGTTCAAAGTTGGATTAAAGAGATAACACATGACTGAAAAACTTACACTGAATTTGTAAATGCTTTTGCATCACAGGCTACAATTAGGCCAGGGGAATATGAAACATAAGGGCAAAAATGACCTGCTGTTTCCACCCCCCCAGCTAAATTCACGTGCAAGGGCTCCTTCAGTTTCAGAAAAGAGGCCACCAGACGATAGGCTGAGCAGAAGGGCGACTCAGGGTCAGACCTTTGTCATATCCACTGACCAGGCGGCCAGCTGCTGGCTGCCGGTGTTCATAGGAAAGGTAAGGGGAGCCGACCGGTAGAGGTGTGAAATATAATCTAACGGGATGACGAGGAGCAACAGGGCGCAGGGGGGTTCTGCCCTTCATAGTCAGTGTCAGCTGGCTGTCATGTGTAGAGAACTGTGGCATTACCAGATGAGCCCAGGGCAGAGCATCATATGTATATGTGTATGTATATGTGTGTGTGTGTGTGTGTGTGTGTGTGTGTGTGTGTGTGTGTGTGTGTGTGTGTGTGTGTGTGTGT
>JABUIW010000056.1:4489225-4530158 GCA_013363375.1 Menidia beryllina
TGTGTGTGTGTGTGTGTGTGTGTGTGTGTGTGTGTGTGTGTGTGTGTCCTGTATGTAAACAGGCCGCACGCATCTGTTGTACAAAACATGACTAGTAACAACGACCTGGAAATTATATTTGTTAGAATGATCAATTCCTCATAATTACTTCACATATAAACCCTTTTACCCAATCGCTATTCCTCTTAGTTCACATTGATTACATGTCTCACGGAATATTAGGGTTTAAGTCTTCATAAAGAAATGAAGAAGCACTGATGGGAGGATGGATATAGAGGAGTGCTCGGCTTAAATGATGTGCAGATGGGTCTCACCTGGGAGCCGGCCGGAGCCGTTTTGACCCGGGTGTCCAGGCGGCTGTGCAGCAGCTCCTCCACAGAGTGGGTCTGGAGCAGCAGCCGCTGGGGCTGAACGACCTCCTGCTCCCCCTCCTGCTCCGGCTCCTTCTCTCCATCCAGCCTCCCCCGAAGCCTCACACCTTCGGAGCAGACGACAGGCTCAGGCACGGCTGAATTAACGGTTGGCGGTAAACCGGAGAAACGTCAAAAGCGTTTCTCGCCGTCTCCTCGTAGAGGTCACCGGTGCCACGGGGCTCCCCCCTCGGTTCCAACGCAGCCCAATTCAAATGTGGAATTTCAAATCCCGACGTTAGTTCTGAAGGTCCAAAGCTAGCCGCGGCAGAAAGCCCGCGCGCGCCTCTTACCTGTCCCGGCGCACCTTGCCCAGGCTGCAGCGAACAGCAGGCACCTCACAGCCAGCATGATGCTCTCATAGTCCCTCTGATTTATCCGCTGTTTCGCCTTCAGACGAAGCCACAGGAGCTGCGAGCGGAGCCGCGCGGCTGTTGACCGGGAGGACAAAAACACAACAGCTGCTTTCCCTCAAAACGCGACGCCCACATTTCTCACCTCATGTATTTTTTTTTTTTGTTCGTGGTGCCGGTACGTTAGAAAAAAAAACAACAACCTGGAACGGGGTTCCTTCTGTCGGGTCTGAAAGAGCGCGCGCTGCTCTGGCAAAGCGCTTCGACAGGGAGGCTGCGCGAGGAGCCGTGGGCCTGGAAACAGAAGCACGTGGGATTCGAGGAACCCACCTCCCACAACGTGATGAGACCCGATGGGATCAAAACACCTGCGAGTAGCAGACCAAGTTCACAGGGATCAGTGCTAGCGTCTCCACCTCTGAGGACCTTTTCTGTTCACCAAATGAAAATATCTTCTCTTCTGACATTTTCACACATATTGTGTGAAATTTCACATTAAAAAATACCAACTATCTAAAACAGATTCCCCTTGCACTACTAGGATTTAATCCTTTTTGTTGGTACATTTGGACAGAAATCACAGCAATCTTCTACATTTTCAAAATGATTGCCCATATTTCTTTCCACTCTTTGCACACACCCCATCTTTGGGTTTTGAAGCTGAATGGCACACAAAGAGCCATTCTGCAGTTGTTCCAGAAATGTGATCTGCCTCAAATCAGCTTTCACAACATGCCCTTTTATCCTCAAACTCCCCACATTCTTTCCACTTTTAGACAGAGTTGGCAGGAAAATACAAAGTTAGAAAGACAGGACTTCCTTTGATTAAAAAAAAAGGTTAAAGTACAGCCAACCATTCATTCAATCAAATCCGGACTGATATATAGCATGTACACAGGAACAGAGACCACATATCAGATATTGTTCAGGCCAGCAGGAGGACGGGATGGTGAGCCAACAGGACACATCAACCTGCAGCTGTCCTTCCTTCATCCTTCTCATACCGTTTGGCTCCAGCAAGCAAAGTCAACAGGAAAAAAAAAAACATCTCTTCACTTAGAGGAAAACTTCATAATAAAAAAAAAGCTTTTTATTAAACATACACTGCACAACCTTTGACATATATATATTTCTCTTTGCAACAATTGCGTTTTCCGTACTAAAACATAGAGGTGTTTTCCTTTGTTCTCTGCATTCGTGTTTTCCGGGTACATATTTAAGGTTTGGCGGGCCGTGAAGCTTTGGGACAGCTTTGGACCGTTTGCTAAAGTCTGTCACGCGCAGGTAAGCCTCTGCGGGGCTGGAGCACCTGCCTCTCTCCTTGACAAAGCTCATCCTTTTGGCCCACCTTCAAAGGACAGGAAATGCCATTTGGCATTATTCCGGCGGTTCGCCTCATGGCCGGTTGGTCCTTCACCCCATGAGCGCCTCGCCTCGCCTGTTTGACAATCAACATGGTCTCATGTAGGATCTGATCCAGGCGCAGCACTTACAGTAATTGAGTAATGACCCCTTTCAGAAAGGCCTCATTAAATTCTCAGTAGTGCTATGTGTTCCCGGACAGAGCTGCTGAACAACTGCAGTCAGCACAACATGCAGAATATTGCTTAAGGGGGGGTTCCTGTGCACGAAGAGGATTTAGAGAAGAGTGTTCTTAAGCACACGGTCAAATTCATGGAAAATGCAGCATCGACAAAGCTTTGGAAATATTAGTTCAGTTTAAATGCTGCGGCTTCCAGCGTTTCAGTGGGAACACTGACATTTACTGAAGACTTGTTTTTAGGAGCTTGAGTGCTGCATAATGCAAAGTCAAAGGCTTCCAACGAGAAGTTCTTTTCAGAGAAATAAAGCAAGGGGACAGGAGTCTTGAAAAGCAGCGATCACAGCGGAACCTCAACAATCTGCACTACAGTCCAGGAAAAAGCTTCGGTGTCCTCCCTGCAAAGGGAGGCTGGCGGGGTGGAGGGCTGGAGGACGGTGTGGAGGTGCGACTCGTAGCTGGTGCCGTGCATCCAGGGACACCGCCTGTGCAGCAGCTCTTTGTCCAGCTCGCAGTTTAACTCGGCGGGCGCCGGAGGAGCAGAGGTGGTCAGACCCAGGCGGGACAGGTCGCAGTCCCAGTCCGAGTTGGAAGATGACGGGGAGAGCTTGGCCACGTCTGGGATGAGGGCGGGCTCGATGCAGATGGACATGGAGTGGGAGAGGGAACGCTGGGAGTCCTGACTGGAAATCCCACAGGGAGGTGTGCTGATGTTAAGAGGAGGGTCCAAGGCTGGTGCTCTGGAGGCGAGCAGGCATGGCGGCGGGTCAGCAACCCCGTCCACCTGACCACGTGCCCCAGTACAATCATGCACAGCAGGAACGGGGAATGTGGGATGAGTCTGCTCAGAACAAGTCACATCAACAGAACAGGAAGGACGTGGTGCATTCAGGTCAGGACAAGGGTCCTTGGTAAATACACGGCTCTGAACCGTTTCCCGGCTCTCACTGGGACGGTTTGCTTCGTTCAGCTTGTGCTCAATGTGCCCAAATGATAAAGTCCTCCGCCTTTTACGGCATCTGTGCTCAGGACTTGCAGATCGACAGCGCTTTTTGGGATTAGATTTGACGGCTGATTGATGAGGTAGTGAACAAGATCTCCCCAGTGTCAGAGTTGCACTCTTCATACCTCTGATAGAACATACGAGTCCACTGAATCCATCCAGACTCCCTGAGTTTGGTCCCCTCTCTCCCTCCGCATTGCTCTCAGGCACAGATTTAAATAGAGCGGAAGAAGGAGGAAATGTAGACAGACACTTCGTGAGGCTCATTTCATTCATTTGTCCTTCTAAAGTCTCCTCATTAGTGTACTTCTGAGGACTGAGGATAGGGGGCTCTGAGCAGGGATCTGTATTGTAGAAGGAATATGGGACTTGTGGGCTGAGAACAGGAGGCAGGGAGTAAGGGTCCGGGAGAAGCCAACTGGGGCAGGGGGAGACCCTGTCTGCTAGATATTCCGGCTCACTCTCAGGTTGCGGTTTAAGAGCTAAGACAGGCGTGGCTGGACGTGGAGAGTCCGGCTGGACATGAGGGAAGCGGCAGTCCGCCTCAGTGCGGGAAGCCTGAGTGTCAGGAGGAAGAGCAGCTGGATTTGGGATGGCAAAAGCTGGCGATGGACTGGCTGCGCCAGCTAAACGGGGGCCTGAAGTCTGGCCGGGAACGTGGGTTTGAAATGCTGAAAACTGCGTCTGCAGAGCCTGAACAGCATGCTCAGTCTCGACATCAGTCAGAGGCTCCAATTCACAGACATCATGGATCGAGAGAGGAGACGGTAGTCTACAGGAAAACACAGCAATCCAGTTAGAAAAACTGGACAGAAAACTGAGTTCCACTGAAAAATCTGTCAAAGTTTACCTGTTCATTGTGTCTTCTGATGGTCGATGTGGGTTTGGGCAAAATCCTGGAAGCATTTCAGACATAAGATGATCCACTGCTCTGTAGTTGGAGGAATCCAGCACAAACGAGCGGTGCTGGTCAGACTGCAAGTGCTGAAAACACCCAAAACAGAGAGAGACAAAATGTCAGGGAAAAGGATAGCCACCAACTAAACTAAACAAGCAAGCCTCAAAAGATTTCCACCTCCTCCAGATTGGTGAAGGCTTGCCGACAGCATTCACAGTAAGCCATGTGCTTTTTGCGCGGCCGCCATGGCGATGGGTTACAGCTGAGGGAGGACTTGTCCTGAATGCTGCTTTCAACATTTTTTGTCCTAATCACCAAAGAATAAGCCGTTTACATAGCTAATGCAGCAATAAACAAACATTTTATCACAAGAATTAGACACTTAGAGGTGACATTTAGAAACAAGAAATGTAGTTTGTTTTGGTAATAATCATTTATAGTAAACAATGAACCAACCTGGATTTGTTGTCTCTTTCCCCCATCTGTTTGTCAAACAGCGGGGGTGGAGGAGATTCAAATGGACTGAATCGTCCCTCGTAGTACAGGGTAGGAAAGGTCATTGACTGCATATGCAAAGGCTTGTATTTCCTGATTTTAAAAAAAAAGCATTAATCAAATATCAATGAAATAAGATGCATTTCAAATAAAAAAAGATTTTTCACAGCAATACTTGAGACTTTGAATTCACACAGTAGTATAAAAAAAATCTATGAAAAAAATGCTTTAGCCATCAGCCGATGCATCTTTTATTCGAGAAAAATGCTAACGTCCAGGGAAAGGCTTGTAAGCAATTATCCTTTTGACATCAACCCCAGCTCAGGTTCTAGTCGTCCTGGGTGCCATCATTACCCAGAGCACTTCAATTAGTGTGGAAGAGAGGGCAAATAAAGCAGGTCTGTTAACACATGGAGGTCTCCTGCAGGACGAGGCAGTCTCGATCCAAAAGCCTCATCAAAAAGAAATCGAATCTGCTCGAGCTCCGAGTTCCTGGGGAGCAACTCCGCTGGGGGTGTGACTCGTCACATTACAGGACTGCACTTCTTAACAGGTTCAATTAAGAAAATCAGCTGGACTGAAATGAATACCTGCGGAACTAGGGCTGACTGACTGGCTGACTGACTGGCTGGCTGGCTGAGGGGGGGGGGGGGGGGGGTAAACAGCACATAGCTAGGAAAAAAGGGCTCTAATGTGATACAGAATAAATATTACATGAGCCTGTGAATATCTTCAAAAAAGAGAGTGCTTTTTGGAATATATTTTGTATTTCAGAGCCAGAAACGTCACCAGAGAAAATAAACCAAACACACTGGATGAGAAACAAACTCACCGACTCAAGTCTTCAATTTTCAGAAAGGGAGACCTCAAAGCAGCAGCTATCAGCACAGAGAGGACAGACAAAAGCATGATTAAATCAGCCCGGATGTGGGATAATGCACAAATGGAAAACAGAATCTAACCTTTCACCGCAGGAGAACCTTGTTTGGTGGAGGTTTTCTGCATAAACACACATAAGAGATTTTACCATATCAAATTTTCAGATATTCATGAGTCATTTGAAGGATGAATACTTGCACTGATTCATTTTTATTCTTTAAATAGAATTGAAAATCAACCTTTTTAAAAGTTGCTTAGCCTTGAAACTTACCTCTGTCCTCTTGTGTTTGGAATTTAGACTCTCTCGAGTTAGCTGTTTCAGGTATAAGAGGACATCTGAGAGCACATTAAGGAACAGTACATGATTAAAAAACAAAAAAATAAAAATAAAGGACGAGCTTTAAATGTTAGAATCTGCAGTCCTTTCCAGGTCTGAAATAGCAATGTCTCATATTTAAGAAATCCAGTTCCATTTTTCACGAAAAGAGCTGGTGCCTCTTCTAAACTAGAGAAACATTACAGGAGTGCAATATTGAAATCTTGGCTCACAGCACAGATGGCAAAATGCTTCAGTGGGAAAGAGAGAGCAGATGATAACAAATAGAGTAAACATTGTGCCATCTACTGTTAGCAGAGGCTCACTACAAGCACACGTTCATGCTGGGGAAGAGGATACCATCAGCATACAGGATCGTCACTCCCCACGATCGAGCGTTGGACAAAACGTCGTTCACTTGCAGACGCTCCTACAACACAGATCCAATAGACACAAGCAGCAAAAAGGTCAAGCAATCAGAAGATGTCTGCGATCCAAAACACGATGAACTATATAGCTTGTTTGTTTACCAACTTACATTGTTGCGAATAGCTTTTTCAAGCAGAGCCTTCCCCCGACTGCCACAAGCCTGCAAAGACAGAAGTCTATCAGCTTACCACGTTAAACGACTCCTGAAGTGAGACCACAGCTAGATCTGAAGCCCATTTTTCAAAGACTAAACTTCTTAGGTCAGGCTGACCGCTGTGCTCCAGCAGTCACTCCCTTTGATAGTTTACTACCTACAGAGGGAATTTGTCTGCAGCTTTCTACATCCCTGAAAGCTGGGGTTTCCTCATAAAGTTTTTTGTGCTAAAGTTAAAAATAAAAAGATGTTTTTCTGTATTTTTGCTCACAGTGTACAGATGCAAAACCTTTTAAATCTGTGTAACTGACCATTGCTCTAGGAGCTCCCGGCTTAATATTTCTGAGGCCGCTCTGTTGTTTATTCGGATGTTGTGTTTCATCACACGTCTCTTTAGCCTCTTCTTTGGTACCCACACTCTTCTCCTTCAGGCCATTTTGGGTGCCAGTTACAACAAAAGTCACGTCCTTGTGGAGGAAACTTTCTACCTTCTTCAAAAAGAAAAATACAAACAAACAAAACACGATCAGTTTTGGCTAAATGAGAGAGAATTATCTTTCCATGATTGAATTTCCATGATCAGAATTGATGTCATCATCACTTACTAGGCCATCACTTGTACTTACCCCCCCCAAAAATGATATGGCCTCCAAAAGCAGGGATGTTGAGCGTTTCTTAACATTGTCCAGGTAAAAAGTCTTGCCCTCAAGCTTCTTTTGTCCAGTAGAGAGTCTACCAAGAGGCCCTGGCTCCTTAGAAAGCTGCTGAGGCTGCATGCTCTCTACGCAGTAAGTACGCTCACAACCTCACAGCAAAACCCCAGAAATCTACAAACAAAAAAAGAGTGTAAAAAAAGAAGAAAAAAGTAAAGCCGACTATGTAAATTAACATATGCATGTCATTGAAAGGAAATTCAAATACATCCTGTAAGTATCAAACAAGATGTTATAATAAAGTCAAATACTCCTAAATGACCTACAGTAGGAATCCCAAGTTACATTACTACTGCAACATTTTTGGGGTAAAGGTATACCCAAATATCTAACATAATCCAGAGTAAGAAAGGAGCAATAACCACTTATATTATTTATTACAATGCACTTGATTTTCTGAGGCTAATTTAATCGTTTCATTGAATACGTTTGCTTTTTTTTTTTTTTACAGTGGTATACAAATCGCTACAGAGAATAATGAATTTCTGTTTTTTTGCAATGAAAAGGATGATACAATTAATATTTAGTACTTATAACAACAATGTGTCAACGAAGCGTTACTATGTCCCTATGTCACCAAACTACATCTTTCTAAGCCTTCTAAAAAGGGGGAAAACTTGTTCACTTTAGCTAACCTCAGCTAGCTTAGCTTCATTCGAACCAGGCAACCGCTGAGCACCTGGAAAAGTTCAACGCTAGCTGCTTTTTATGATCTTTCCCAAACCATTGCGTTAGGTTTCAAGTAAGAACGACTGTCCACTTACGTTCAGCTGCAATCTAAAATACTCCGACACAGAAAGTGATGCTTCAAATTCATCTAAATCTGATGGAAACTCAAACCGCCGCTTTTTAAAAACACTGGCAGATGCGTAAACGTGCTCCCTACGTCACATCCGGCGCACAGTACTTCACACTTATTTGTGTCTTCAGATGTGTTTTTCCAAAATAATGATTCCATATTTTTTCCAATTCAGTGTTTCTGTAACATCGCTAATTTTATTGGTAGCATATTACCAGTATGTGTTTAATTTTAAAAACGGTTTTCATGGACCTAATATGATTTAGTCTGAAAACAAAAAATCACTGGCGAATAAAATTCTATGTAATTACATTTCAGACACTTTGTGGTTTTAATGTTCAATAACTTCAGTTATCAGGATGTGGAATAATTTATATATGGCTTTAAATATTAGGCAAACTAGCATAGGAATGGTCAGTCACATGCTGAATAGCCCTACTGTCATTTATTTATCAAAACTAAAATAATTGTTATTCTTCTTTCCATAGAAGACAAACACAATAAGACAAATACAAACTCTTTATTGAAAACATGCACTTTTTGTTTAAACACATAAAAAAAATCTGTCGAACAAAATCAAACAATGACAGTGCACATCTAAGTGAATTCTTTTAACCAGGTCCCAATACAGCTTTTTCTTATTTTACACAAACTACTAAGCAAAATGGCGGAAGAACTCCTGCTGTGAGAACATCAAGCAAGAATGTCATTCAAATAAGAAAAACATTGATAACTATGTGAAAACCGATTCAAGTCTTTGAATATTTCCATGTACAGATATATGTGACAGTCTAAGCATAACTGAATAAAAGTGTCTTTTTTGTCTTAGGAAGAATAAGAAGAACAATGTTAAACGAGTAACTGGAATATCTAACGGAAAATAGTCATTCTACACCAAAACTGGTTCTCTGAGAAAAGAAAAGAAATGTAATGTAATGGAGTTCAAGACAAGAACAGTAAGGTAAAACAAGAAAATAAACATTTCTTACAGATGCTGGACTGATTTTCCTGTTTTACAGACAATGGTGAGAACATTTTATGGAAAAAAGGTTTTTCAGATGTTGAAATGAAGTAATGCCGAGACAGTTTAAAGCAGCTCAAGCTTTTGAAGAAAGGCACTTCCAATTCCAGCACAGAACTCAGAAAATAAGAAGCCACTTTGCTACGGTGGTTTATTTGTTAAGCAGCAGGTTAATCTTTTTTGTTATTGTACTCTTCAATGCAGAACGCTTGTGGTGGAAGGGGGGCGTGAACTTTAAAGCACTAGCCAAAAACTACTGCAATGTGTCCTGAAAAAGTTTAGTTTCTCCCTGAAGTGGAACAGCTTGTTTCAGGCCAACTTTATTTGAAAAAACAGATTTTCAGAGCTAAAAAGACATTAATAAGATGAGCTCTGTCCATATTTAAGTAAACTATCATTCGATTTTGCATTAGAGCCTATATCTCTGTTAGCTGTATGGACAAGTTGGTCTATAAATGAGTAAGAAACTGTAAAATGTGGGCTGGTGTGAGGTGGCTCCTTGGATTCTTGTAATACTGGCTTTAGTATCACTTTAAAAAGTGTGAATTAGTAGCCCTGTTTTTTTTCTGTACACAAATGTAAATAGTGAGTGTCTCTATAGTTTAAAAAGGTTTCAGATCCACTCGGAGCCCTTTATTACTCCGTACTTGCTGCTACTGCTGTTGACGCTGCTGCCCCTGTCTGTGCCTGCCTTGCTGGAGGCGTGTCTGGAGGTCTGCCGGTGTTTACGTTCACGGTTGGGCTTGCTGTGGTTGTTACTGTGGTTCTGGAGCTGGCTGTAGGCCTGATTATCAGCCTTCAGCTTGTTCTGTGACTGAACAATGTCCTTACGAGCACTTCTAGGAGCATCTGCCCTCCCAGCTCTGCACAGATTCTCATCATTATTAGTGTGCTGCTGACGCTCCTCTTGGGCAATGTTCACGTGGTTCTGCCGACATGTGATCTTGGCGTTAGAGAGATCGGTGATGGGTAGGGGCGGGTTGTGGTTCCCTTTCGACACCAGAAGAGGCTTGATGGCGATGTTGTACCCTGGTGGGGCCGAAGGTGCATTCCAGGTAAAAGGGTAGCTGCTGTAATCCTCTCCACTCAGTGCTGTCTCACTGAGAGCCCCATTCACTCTTGTGAGTCCGTACTGCTCGTCATCAGGGAGCTGCAGCCGGCGGGAGTGCAGCATCTCACAGATGGTACCAATGCCTAGGTGGAGCATCTCCCATATATTGAGTATCAAACAGAGCAGGGAGACGGCGTACATGATGAGCAGAAAGATGGTTTTCTCGGTTGGCCGTGACACAAAGCAGTCCACACTATGCGGGCATGGCAGGTCTGAGCACACGTAGTTGGCAGGAACTGCAAATCCATAAAGGGCATACTGTCCACACAGGAAGGCCACCTCCAGCAGAGAGCGGGCCAACAGCTGGAGGACGTAAATCCGCATCAGCCCATCCTCTTTGATACGATGGCGCCCGTCATGGCGGACTTTGTGTTTCCCTTGCCTCTCGTGGCTGTCCGCCTTTGCGGCGCCATCGCCGTCACTCTCCACCTCCGTCACTTCATAGATCATCGGATCTTCCTCGTTGTCATCCTCGGCCTCTTCGATGCCCCTGTGCTGCCTTCGGCCTGCAAGGTAGGGCTTCTTGGCTTTCCGTCGCGAATAACCGCTCACTCCCTCGCCAGACGTCTGCTCCTCTGCCCGAGCAATTTTGTTAACAGCGTAGCCCAAATACATAAGCGAAGGCGTCGCCACCAGAATGATTTGGAAGACCCAGAAGCGGACGTGGGAGAGCGGCGCAAAGGCGTCGTAGCAGACGTTCTCACAGCCTGGCTGGCCAGAGTTACACACAAACTTACTCTGCTCATCGTAGTAGATTGACTCTCCTCCCACGGCTGTCAGGACTATGCGGAAAACTATGAGCACAGTGAGCCAGATTTTACCCACAAATGTGGAATGGTTGTGGATCTCTTCCAGCAGACGAGTCAGGAAACTCCAGCTCATGGTAGTGGCAACATACACCTCCCTATACACCCCTGTGGAGAGAGAAGACACTATTTACCTTTGGGGCATTACAAAACAACAAAAAAAATCTAATGGTTTAGTCAGATCATTCCTGTGTGAGTTAAAGTTATTAGCTACAGAAATGATATGTTAGGACTTTCAGGCAACTAAAGGGTTAGCATCACAAATTCCTTTCATTCTTCTTTATTTTTTCATCGCAGCCTTTTTTTCTCTTTATGTGCAACGAAAGCTGTTAGACAAAAAGATTTCAAGAAAAAAAGAATGGTCCTCATTCCCTGATTAGACTGGCTGAGTGACAAGTTAAGAAATAGTTCTATCCATGTGGAAAACATAAACAGCTACTGTTGGAAATGCTTGACCAAATCAGGTCAAACTACTAGAACCTCTTTGTGGCTGAATTCCATTGTCTACCAGTCAAGCTGCAAAAACGGAATTCTCAGTGCGATTTATCACAAAAAACATAAATCAACCTGCAAAATTCTTGCATGGTGATACTATGTTCTCATATACTGCTAAGAACTGTAAGCTCTTTAAGAAGTTTTGTGTAGGCATGACAGGTTTATACCTGGAGTAAGATGTCAAGGCTAGGCTGAAAAGAATAAAAAATTATTAAAAAAGCAGCTAAAAGACAGCTGATGTCCACCCACGGATCTGACAAAACAAATGGCCAGATATTTCTCCAAAAACCTTCCTTCTTACAACAGCCTGAAATATTTTTCCCATTTAAAGACAGGGAAAATATCACTCCACACGTTACAGGAATTCTATCACTCTGTCAAGAGAAAAAAACAGCATTTATTCTTTTCTTTTGTGTGTTTCCTGTGTCGTCTCTCCTTTCCAAACGGGTCCTAACTCCCCTCATGTTACACAAAGAATAAGTACACTGGGTTTTACAGTACAAATGAAGGCGCCACACACTCTTCCACTGTAATCACAAAGTTTTTTTTTAGCTGCTGTCTGTTGGCATGGAACGGTATGAGCTCTTTGCTGCTGTGAACAAGGCACACCTTTCTCTAAACAAACTGTCACACTGATTTAAAATGACACAGGCCAGTGCTTTCCCACAAATGATACACAAATAGTGCATTTTTTCAATATACCAGCCCAGTGGTGTTCCTCCACTAAAGATGCTGGACCTTTAATATCTAAACAAACCGTCAGCATGAGCATACAAGTAGAACTGTAGTACAATAATTTCTACTTAATTTCCCAGACAGTTTGGGACACCTTATTAGCACATGAACTATTTAACGTGCATTCTCGCTAAAACAAAAGCAAAGTACCAGTGGCAAATTCATGAAAAACCCTAAATCGACATTCCCCTGCATAAATGGAGCTTTTGGTGTTTATCAAATGTGTCCTTCAGTGAACCTGATGCTCACTTACTGCAGTGTTTGACCTGAAGACACCCATCTGCTCAGTCAAGCAGTGCACTCATCTCACACAGAAAATCACAACGGGATGGATAATACAAAAAGAAGCACCAAAGTGTCAAACCGCCATAACTTCAATCAGCAGTCGATTAGCTTAACAACTGAGGAGTTGTTAAGGAGTCCAATGCTGGACTGTTTTAAAATAGATACAAATGGCAGATGGATCTAAATGCCAACTTTTAGAACTTCTGGTAGCACGTTGATGTGCTGAGCGAGGGGCTAAGCTTGTTTTCCACGATGCCAAACTCCTCTAAACTCTAATGGACTGCCTGTATCACTGAAGATAAAGACTGCATAAGCAGGGTGGCGCACAGCTGCATTGATACCAATGATTCCAAGTGGAAATGGCCTCTGAGTGCGGTTGAAAAAAAAGATTCCGGCGACCTGCAATGAAGGATTTAAAGTGGTGTCTGACTGTGAAGAAAAAAACTGTCTTCAGAAGAGTCGCGTGCTCTTTAGACTGTACATCTGGCTGCGTTGTGTAATGCACCATTTGGAGGGCCAGTGGCACAGCAACTGTATCACCACCCAAACACGAACCCCTCTGAACAGAAAGCCGGATATTCTTTCGAACTCTTAACTTTCAGCTCATCATTAGAAAAAAAAAAACACTTCGGCAGGGAATGGACGCCGTTGACAATCTTGCTTATCTGAATCCAAAGTGCCGAATTTTGCATTTCTTTCATAAGCCTGCAAACAATTTGTAATAGTAGCGTTTCAATGTTTCTTTCTTATCTGCGCAACTCACATGATATTTTTGCAGACAGGCGACAGGAAAACGTCATCCTATAGTTCTGCCTTGTCATCAACTAACATGGATGAGATGAGGAGCTGGGAGAGGAGGAAAGACGCCTGACTCCAAAGTTCCTGTTCAAGTTCAGGTGTAAAAGTTGCATCTTTATATTCTTATTTATTCTTATTAAGTTACGTTTCTTTCATTTTTGTACCAAGGCCAGCAATTCAATAAATATATATGGGTTACATTCGGAAAAAAGTTATCGAGCATTAAAATACACATTCTAATATGTTTAAGTGTTGCCATGGTGATTTGTAACTTTTGGCAAGTATCAGTATGAGACAGGATAGGAAGAGGACTAGTTTCTCTTGTAGTAATGCTTGAAGGAAATTTTAAGGCAAAGGGTTTTAACACCTTCTGGGTGATTTAGATGACTTAACATTATGGACTGGATTGGGTTGGATTAGAATCAAACTAAGGAGTACCTTGACAGTTTTAGCCCACATATGGAGGTTTAATTTGTACCCATGCACAAAAAACCAACACGTTGGGTTAAAAAAATTTTTGTTTTTAAATCATGCCGATTAAAGGTTTTAGACCAGGTGCCATGATAAAGAATCTGGTCTTACTGGTCAAAGGAGTTTAAGGAGAGTTTAGAAGTGAGTGGACTGCCAGATCTTTGCTTTCTGATGTGTCACACGGTGGGAAAAGGCTGCAAGACATGACAACAGGAGATGAGAAAAAAGTAGAGCACAATGTTAGCTTTCTTGTTCATTTGGCCATATAAAAGAAACAATAAATCATCACTACTAAAAGTAATGCAGAATTACCATTTGGACTGTGCTGTTATTCACATACATTCACTGGATCCTCTGAATTGCAAACTCCATTCTGGCAGGCATAGCAGGAGGTCCTGCTATGCCTGCCTATTCTTCTAGTTCTAACATGTACAATACCTAAAATGATACCTGAATATTATTGGGCGCAGCTTTTTTACTGAAAAGTCAGCACGGAGCTTATTAACACATGACGCTGCGATGCTCGGATTAAAAGAGAGGAGTGCTCATCTGAAAGAGGCTGAACAGGGCCACACTGAGAGCCTGAGGGTGGCACGGCACGCTGTCTCCAGATGTCTCCTATTCTCAGACCAGCAGCCTCCTGTTTCTTACAGAGCCAGTAAAACAAAAATCCAGCTTTGTACAAGCCTATCTAAGAGGGCTTCAAGCTGTGAACATCAAGGTCTGTGGTTTCCTTCACAGCCGTAAACGCGATGCTCCACCAAAAGGCTATCTCTGACTATGGAACATTCACCAACTATTTACTTAAAAAGGCAACTGTAAAAAGTTTGCTGTTTGCTGACACTGCTCTTTCAAGGATTTTGGGTGATCTTTTTTCTTCTTTTTCCTCTCATTTTCTTACCTTAATTGGAAGCACACTACTCTAAAGAAAGCTGATGTTTGTGAAAAAAGTGGAAATAAAGCAGTGGAAGACTTACAACACAGATTCCTGGTAGGAGTCCAACCAGGCATGCTGGAACCATATGGTCAGCATCTGAAATACAGCTAACACCCGCCGCAGCATTTTACTGCTGCTTCTACGATGTGTGTGAGAGCCAAAACGCCAACTGCATCAGGAGCAACAAACAGGCTGCGGGCAGGCTTTGAGAAGGAATGATGAGCGACTCACACAACAAAGCCATGACAACAGCCCCCATACAGATGAGCAGAGGAGAAGATGTACACAGAGCAAAGACTAAATTAAGATGGACAAGAAAGTTTTAACTACATTTCCACCAGATGACACAACCAATGAGAGGTGGTGAAACTTCTTAACAACGGGGGATTTTTTTTTCTCTTCATTTATCATCTGGAACTACTCATGAGACTAATTTATTACACAGTACTTTAAATCGTCTAGAGACTAATAGAATAATATTAAGTAAGTTCAACTGAATTAAATGGATGAATGATATCCCGTGGAACAGCCACAAAAAACTCAGGTAACCGAAAATTTAAACCCAACCTTTTTTGACACAGAGCCCAGAGGACATTCTGGACTAACGATGTGGGCCATTCAAAGATGTTAAAACACAAACAATGATGTTGGACATGTAACTTAATTGGATTTAGACACCAGCCTCTAGCAATGGGAGTTAGGCGGTCTTCCTACAGTCTGTCAATAACAGTACAATCAGACTGCAAAAACCATCAATCATCTCGCTCTACAGCAACATTGGTTAGTATTTTCAAAAGTACTCTTTCAGCAATTAGCCAATAGATGAACTCAGACAAAATTCCATACGCTACTTTTGTTAATAAAATAAAGACCAATAGAAATGTTAAACTCCTCTAAAATTTTTCCCGTACATAGATTATGTCTCGAGGTATTTCAATTGTTTAAAAACAATTCAAATACCAGGTGTGTTAAATCTCTGCTTTTCCCAAAATGAAAATAACAAACTGCCCTAAGCACATGGACTAATAAAAAGAAAAATGGTTCAGTATAGTTCTGACCAAATGAACTTGCTGGTTACCTCTGAGTAATACTTTGACTCCCCCCTCTTCTCCTCAATATTGTGGCTGGAATCCCGCAAGATTTCAATCCCCATCTGCCTGGAAACATTAAACAGGGACTTTTTTAGATCAACATGGCACTGGTTATAGTGATTTCAACACCATTTTCATTTTCTATGAGCTTCTGTTATTGAAAACATTCACAACAGCTGCTCGTTCTGTCTTTGGAAATTAACAGTCATCATTGTGAGCTGAACTGAAATTTGAATCATGATCCGAATCATTTTGGTCCGGGGCTTTAGTGCAACACCAAACTCTAACTCAACACATTCCAGGATACAATCAAGAGATTCATTCACACTATCATTTTCTAATAGTTTTATCACACTTATCTAATATTTTTAAAACTACTATCAATAACACCATTTACATTTCTATAGCTACAACTACAAAAATAAACAACTCACAAATATATAAATATGAGACAGGATCACATTTGTTCAATCAGGATCAAAAACTGAAAAATTATGAATCCATGTAAGTGCTATGTTAAAACAAAAAACATAACTGACTTTATACTTAAGTATAACATATTTAGAACTTGACTTTGATTGAGACTATTACTTTTTCTTGGTATGAAAACACACACTGGGGCCAGGTAGCTTTTACAAGAACCAGCCAAGACAGCAGCAGCTGCCATGAAATGCATGAATAAAAACGACATTATTTTCTGTCATTTCTGTGACCAGAAACTAAATATTTGAATAGACCTAAAAACTTTAAGCTACACAGCAGAGGTGGCTAGCAGTGTGCTAACTATAGAGATTTTTACAAAGTTTCCAGTGGGTTCCATTTCTATTTTAGCCTTGAGAAACATATAACGTATTGATCTGACAGAAGTTTGCAAATAACTATGACTTACATTCATCGTGACTTTAAAATCCTAAAAATAAAAGACAAAATGTCAGCTGTCATAACCTCCAAGCAGACGTTAATAAGAACAGTTAAGCTAGCAAATGCCAAAACTTTCCCAAATACTAGAAAAAAACGAAGAGAAAATTTGGGAGAAAAAAAACTCTCACATCCAATTTAATCTAATTAGCTTTTTGATTTCTCGTAACGTCTTTGCCAACCCTTCAATCCTGAGAAGGTCTGCATGCTCCCAGCTCATGACAGCCCTCCTCTTCCTCACCTTTTCCGGGCACATTGCTGGCGCCGTTGTCAACCGGCAAAATGTGGCGCTCCAGTCAAGGGGGACGAACGTGCAGCCCTTAAGCCTTCTTCCTTACTCGGGAAAAAAAAAAAATTACCATTCAAATACGGAAGAAATCGTCCAGCTCAATATAAAGTCAGCTCTATTTGTTTTTCTTATTTCAGACCCGCGTGCCTGGCTGAGGAGGAGCGCCTGAGTGATGAAGACAAACTGGCTGAACTCCGTCTTAGAGACCGGCAGGGAGGGGTTTGTGTGCGCCTGGTCGTGCGTGTGAGAGAGAAAGAGAAGTGTCAATGGACGTGTCTCCTACTTGATATTGTTTTAAAAATCTATAAACAGAATTGTATTGACTGGCTGCTATGTATTTCCCATGTAATCAATTTTCTGTTTTGTCCAATAAAAGCAACGTGTGATGTGACAAAGATTTGTATTTCTCTACGAATAAACACCTTCCCTCCTCGTGGCATTCGTTGCTTGCATTGTGCCTCCTTTTATGGCTTCTGCAGACGAAAAGTGACTGACATACCAGCTCTACAGCTTAGGGCATTACAGCCTCACTTTCACTGGATTCACGGTGGCATCTTGCTCCTCAGCTTTTGCCTTTATCTACTCCTGAAAGATGGTAATCCAGTGATGAGGGAGGGTTTAGTCTTCTTTTTTTTTTAAACAAAGGGATATTTTGCATTCAGGGTTGGGGTAAAAATAGTTCCCGCTGATAACCTACAACTTTTGTGTAAAAGGCTAGACTGTTTTTTCCAGAACGCTAGCTACAATGAACACCAGGGTGTTTAAAAAGACATTATGTAATTAAAATATGACTCTTCCAACATCTATAGTGCAATTCTACATTGAAAAACAGGTGTATGATGAAATCCTAAAAAATGGACAGCCTGTATGCAAAGCAGTGGCTCGGAATTTGCCAGATAAAGGCAGTTTCACTCCAAAAAACAAAAGAAAAACAAAACTAAATATAACTGCAACTTGGAATTTCTGGAAACAATGGCCTTGACATTTTTTGTTAAAGTAAACCTTTAGAAACATATTTTTCTACTGAAGCATCTGCTTCTCATAATTCAGCCCCTGAGGTGAGTTATGACATCAGGCATTCCATGGCATCATGTCAGTTTTCTCCTCTCATAGTTTCAGATAATTACTTCGTGAAAGTCATGAAGGTTTCACACCGCGCAAAAGGTTTATTTCATCATATCTAACATCCCCAAGGACACGCAGATATAATTCAAGCATTGTTTCTGCAGCTGATGACCTGCAAGTGGAGGAATTCTGTCCTATCTCGGCAGCTCATCTCAAGGACGCGAGATAAAAGCCAGCTCAGATGGGCCGTACTTTTTCCTTTCCATCTCCATCTGTTGCTAACTGGCTGTTTCTTTTAGCAGCACAAAACTATTAGGCTTGACTTTGGGCTGGCTTTGTGTTCTAAACTATCACCAGAAGAATCAAACAGAAAGGAGAGGGGAAAAAAAACAACCCTAATCAGCTTGATAGCATTTTGGCATAGGAGGCTCTCATCTTAATTCTGAATGACCTCCCACAAAGCAGCAATCCCTTAACTGAGTTATCTTTCACCTCGGAAGCAGTAATTGAATGGAGAAGAATCAATGAGGTTATCCATAAATGCAATCATCAGAGAGCGCTGGCAATTGAGAGCATTTCAACAACAAGTGTCCCCCGTTATTGGTAGCAGGAAGGGCTGCATCAGCTGGTTTCTGGATATCGACCGGAAGACAGAAGGCTCCAATACGATTTGTCATCATTCCCCCAGTCTGATTATAACAGGATTTTCTCTCTATTTACTAACCCCAATACGTTATTGCAGTTTGGGATTTGGCCATTTAACAGTAATAAACACAGCATGTATTCTCCTTTACAATGCCAGGCCTGCGGTGAACTAAACTGAGGAATCAAATCTGGTGGCATAAACATGGAGTCTGAAAAGTCTGAAGCAAACAGAAATGTTACTCCGCAAGTGATACTTACATCACAACCGGAAAACGTGACAACATGCATAAAATAGCATTGAAAACAAAGTGAGTTTACGCTGATGTCGTTACTATCAGTCTGACCGATGACTATAACATCATACATCACTGCATATTTACAGTGGCATGGGATAACCCTGCAAGGGGGAGCATGATTGATTCGATCAGTGTAAAGACCATAGATTTGGATTTAGAACAAACACGAGATTCAGTGCGAAGATAGGGCACATGACTCTATATGAGAAAAAGGCATTGCAAGGAAACATGTCAGGGCAACCAGATTTGGACAGGACAAATGGACAACGAACAGGCTAAATGTCATGTTGACTTAACAAACTACTTGTGTGACTTTTAACTTACATGATGACACATGTTCTGTCTGTTATTGAGGCCTCAGGCCTCTGCTGTCATCTCCAGTGATAAGTTCATTCTGCTGACTTGGATGGTGTCACTTTGTTTTCTTATCAATTCACAGAAACACACCACACTCTCAGCTACAAGATGGAAGTCTTCTCAGAACTAACCAAAGTCACTTTCACTCAGCAGACTCACCAGTGGTGTCGACTGAGATGTGCTGACTTGGCGCCATCTTCAGGCCAAACTCTGTAAGCAGAAGTCGAGAACTACGAATTGTAATTGTCTGCACTGGAAGATTCTGTGAATTTCTTGAAAAAGATGAGAAAAAGAAGAGAAAAAACTTTATGTGAAAATCAAAAGCATAATAAGAAGACAACAATGACAATCAATTTTAAACTAATATATTCAAATCTGTATAAAGAAAAAACAACACTATAGCTGACACATACAGAAAATAGGGAAGCAGTTATGCACAGAAAAACTTTGAAACATCACTGAACATGATGGAAATACCAAAATGTCTTTTTTTTTAAAAAAAAAAAAAGCTTCAGAAGATTTTGTTATTCTTTTTTCATTTGCCTTTTTTCTGAAACTGTGGACGGATATGTTAGCCAAAGAAAACTTTTTATTTCCAAAAAATCCCGCACACTACTTTTATATTTTAGTTCACTCCCTAGCTCTATGGTATGATTCCTCTTCTCTTCCATTAACATTACAGCTCATGCAGCCATGCGTAATCTGCCCTGGGTCTGCCCTGCCTCGGCTCCTCTGTCCGCTTTCTCCTCAGCTTTCCTCTGATCCTGCACTTCTGTCTTCACTTTGAACTTAAGCTGGCTTGACAAACTAGATGAGATGACTCCTCTAACTTTAGGTCTCCTCTGTCCTCTGCTTGTGTCTCTGTGGTAAAAGCAGCTGTCATCTGCTTTGAGAGGAAAGATTACATCATTTGAGTCTCCGTGTTTCTAACTGTTCTTCCCCAAAAGCCCCCACTCTTTCTATATCAGTATTCATCAACACTGTCTCATCCTAAAGATCAACTTTAAGCAGAAATACGACCAAGCACAGACAAGTGTTTTATTTGCCAGCTTCTTTTTGCAATGATCCTCTTAGAATAAAATAGCTGTCATATTTACTTATAGATAAATTAATTTCTTTAACTAGGAAACAGTTGTTTGGACAAAACAGGCATTTCGGTAGTTTTAGCTGCTACCATGGCTTCCTTCAGAAAATTGTTCATATCATGTATATCAAACATGCCCCAAGTTTAATCAAATTATCAGGGATGCTTCAAGATAACAAACTTATGAGTTAACAAGTTGATCATGTTTAAGTTCACGTTATTAAAACTTGGCTACTTAGCAACTGATAACTACAAAATGGTAAAACTGGAATTTAAATGCAAGCTACAGAGCTATGATGAGTCCAATTAATCTTAATTGAGTCTTTAGTGTACGATTCCTTTTAGTCTTGATTCCCAGAAATAAAGCACAAACATTTAGTCACAGAATGGCTTTATATTCCCGTTACATTAATGCATTTACACTGACTGATTAAACAAAAAAAATGTCCCACAGTGTGAACACACCACTGAAAGGAAAAGGATCAGCTTGGCAGAGTTACAAAAACAAAATGTTTTATTTAGTTGTTTCAAGAGGTTTTAAATGTTTTTTCTAAAACAGTGAATTTAAGATCTGGGATCAGTTTGCATACATGAACATGTCAAGTTTCACTTGATGTTTAACCTCTTTTGTCATTTTCAGAATACAGCATCTAGTCATTGCACAAACCTATAGGTACACACATAAGCTGGGACATTTTCCACAACCAGAAAATGGAGGTAAGCTCACAGACTTTAGTCTCCTTGTCAGGCAGCATTAATGGATTAAGTCTTGATCTCAAAGGTTTTTCAGGGCCCTGCTGGGTCTGACTATCAAATCTCCAGAAAAGCTACTTTTTCTGTCACAAATAAAAACTACATTTGTTCTTAGAACAGCAATTATGAGGGTGTAAACGAACATAAATTCATCTTTGTTTGTTGTCGTCTCTATTCCCTGAGATACTAAAACACCTGCAAAATACATTTACTTTATTATTCGTTTTATTGTTTGTTAAGGCTATGACAGTTAACAAACAGACTTAATGTTTCTTTTCTACTTTTTCAATCAGCATCCAAATTCTCCTACTGACTGCTGTAGTGGTGAGAATCTGCAAAACTTTGGTCTGCTTTGTAAAATGTCAAGAAAGACAGAACGAAATCTGCTAATCTCATAAACTAAGATTTTACCTAAAATAGAACACATACAAAAAACATTGGTTAAAAGCAGAACATTAAATACTTAGTGGGAAGCTCATCTTGAAAGCAAAGCCTGCAAATGCGTGTTTATGTGAAAATGGTGCAGAAATGCCACCAAGATGAGCAGATGACGCTGAGCTTACATCCTCTTTGAAATGGTATAATGTTCCACTTTCACCAGTGATGTGTTTTCTGTGTCTCATTTTTGAATATACCATGGGTTTCTATGATTACGTTGTGTTTCGTTTTGACATTTCACACAGCATCCGACCTGTGTTGCTAATGGAGCTGTTCTTGAGAGGATCAGTAGGCTGCAGAAAATTGACACAAGTTCAGTATTGTTTGTAACACAAGACACTATTGTCAGAAAAATGCTAATTAGGAACCCTGTTGCACAAGATTCATTTATATTTGAGCGTTTTTCTGAAATACCACAAACAGATTTCTGATTGTATCCCCAATACAATTTTCTTTCTCCGTCATAACGTGGACATGTTTAGTTAATAATGTCACAGGACACATTTCAACACAGAGCTGGTGCTTGAATTGAAAGAGGATACAAATATTCCCTGGAAGTTCCAATGTGGTTTATGTTTATATTAGCATTTATATTTAGTATTAGCTAATAACAACACTCACAAACTTTAAAATCAAAACAAGACTGTGTTTGAATGCTTTGTTGGGTATGGTGCCAGGCCCAATAGCTGGTGCACGGACTCAGCATTTCATGCTGGTGTAGATTACTGTTGTATAATCAATCCTTGGATTAGGTAACAGGTAGTGTGCTGGAGTTTCTGCAACTTTATCCCTGTTTGATGCCATCGTTGTCCCAAGCCTGACACAACATGTGTGGTCTTTTGTCCCAGCCAGAGTGGTAACACCCGATCCTCCTTGTGTGTCCATCATCAAGGCCTTTACTGAAGCGTGAACGTCAAATATTTTCCAGCTACACTTGTACAATTCAGATTTTTCCTGCTAACATTTCAAACATCAAATACTGATATATTCACATGTAAACTACATCCACTCTTAATGGGACAGTTTGTTAAAGGGGGTGATGTAAGGTGTCATCAAATAACTTTGGTTAAAATCTAATATGAAGTTTTGGGACTTGGATTTTAGTGATTGACAGATTAGAATCATGATGAATTTATCCTACAAATTGACTCATCTGGATGTCAGTGATTGTTCTAATGCTGCATGAAACATAAAATACTTTAAATAAAGATTAAAAGAGCACTCATATTGTTTAGGTATATCTTTAAAAATCGTGCCGTTTGTAGCTAGCCTAAAGTCACACTGCTCACATGTAGTTGGTGCACTGCTTTAGTTTTTCCCTTTTTGTTTAACTCCTTTAGATGCTGAGGCAGACGGTTTTCATCTCTCCTCCGTAATATTTTTCAGGCTGTCCACAATGTCCTCACCGCTGACCCACGGGACAACCTTTGCCTTGAACTTATCACCCTGTGATTTCTGCATCTCCAGCAGCAGCTTGTGCATTGGGAAGTCCTTCCTGGGGAAGGCGGTGTCGTCGGGCCGCAGGGCCTGAGTGGGGCACACGTCATTGGCTCCATCTCCGATATAAAACACCCTGGAGAATGGAGAACCGCCACGCTCCTTCTGTCGGACCGCCAGATACTCCCGGAGGATTGCCTGCTTACACATGTTGACTGGGCATTGGGGGCATGAGTGGGAGTGGAAGGGTTGCAGGACAAGTCGACCGGCGGCATCAAACTCGCCTGGGTTAGTGAAAACCTTCCTGAACAGGTGACGCACCCCAGCGTGCTTCAGCCAGGTTTCAATAAAATAGGTGTTGGCATCTGAGACCACCACAATCTCAAAGTCCTGCTGGTGGTTCTGCAGGAACTGGAAGAGATTGAGAAGGCCAGCAGTGGGGGGGATCTTCTCTACCGCTGAATGGATGGCTTCTTTAGACACACCCTGATCGGCCATGTAGGCCAAGATCTTCTGACTGTACTCGGAGTAGTGCCCTTCCCGGTAGCTCTCGGTCAGCCAGGTGGGGAGCTGCTGGCCCGGCAGAACCTGCACCACAGCTTCGTCACTATTTTCACTGATGATGGTCTCATCAAAGTCAAACAGCACCAAAAAGCGTTGCTCCTGCGGCGCAGCGCGGGTTGAGTTTGATGGAGCCGTCATGTTTGGATTGTGGTCCCTCTCTGGAACAAAGAAATGTGAAGAATCAAAGAGTCAGGAATTTACTCGCTTTTTTCTTTGGCAAAGACAAAAGAGCCATGTTGATTACGTTCAATCGACT
This sequence comes from Menidia beryllina, assembly GCA_013363375.1. NCBI lineage: Eukaryota > Metazoa > Chordata > Actinopteri > Atheriniformes > Atherinopsidae > Menidia > Menidia beryllina. The sequence continues at coordinate 4,513,067 of JABUIW010000056.1, forward strand.
CCACAAATGAAACAAGATGCCAAAATGACCGGCACGTGAATTACACTGTGTCCAGAGCGGGACAGATATCTAGATGTCTGAATACCCCAGGAGTCAGTAACTCCACAGGGAAATGTTTGTAATGAAACAGGAACTACAGAACTAAAGGAAAGCATAAACAGGATGTTCACTGCACTTAGTGAGAAAAGAAGCAAAGCAAAACTAAAGTAGTGTTAAGAAAATACTGCATGTCTTTAATTATAATCAAATAACTGCAGTTTGTTGTTATGTCAGAGGCTACTTTGTACTGTAACATTCTTACATTCCTTTAGGAATCGTACCAAGGGTTGGAACGAAGCCATTCCCTTATTTATAGCACAAATATGTTTACATTTTACAGGCCTTACAATTCCAGTAAGTCTTCTTTATTCTGTAAAGTAAGCTTACAAGTCCATATCTCACACACACATATTTAAATCTACATATGTATATATATTTGTCTCTAAATGTGTCTATTATATATTTATTTCCATAACGTTGATGTACATTATAGATATATTTTAAATATATAAACACACACAATAAGACATACACTCTACTTCATAGTTGCTGAGTGGGCTTCTGTATTTCTTGTAAGCGGTCACTGACATGCCTTTAACTTTCCAAAGATAGTTATCTGACATGTCATAACAGGAAAACACCTTAGAATGTGGTCTACAAACTACCTACAAGCTAACCAGCTATGTAAAAGTTGGTTATCTTTTTACTTTGTGGTATGATTTGATAACGTATGATATATGTAACATACTCTGCTCTGAGGATGTATAAAGGTTATTTGAGTTTAACTCTTTAAAGCGTGATTCATAAAAAATATTTGGATTTTTTTTCATCTTTATTTTGCCCTTAAGCAAAAAAAGAAGAAAGAAGTTTTGAACATTCATTTATTAATACCAATTTATAGCAAGACATTTCAGAAACCGTATATCAAATATGATACATACGCTATGGCATTATAGGGTTAAAGAATGTTTTTAAAATGAGGATCTCCCCTGGTGTTTTGACAATGTTGTTAGAAAGTGTTAACATCTGTGGCACTGAGGAGCACATCATATACTACCATATAAGTACTCTATTTTCATTCTCACCAAAATAGAAACGTCTCACCACAGAACACAAGTGACGACCACTACGATCAAATCTGTCTAAAAAATCCCCACACAGCCCAGCTGAGCAACCAGAGCTCCAAACTGTAGAGATCAGGGTCCAGACCTTTCCTTTAACAAGCTGCCCCTCAGCCCGCAGGGTGGACGCAGAATACCGAGGCAGACAGATACAGAATATGAGCTTTATGCACAGCGTGAGATTAAGATTTATGTAGGCCATGTGTGCCACTAGCGGGCTCTCCGCGGTTATCTAATCAATCTACTCATCAGTGTGGCAGACAACAGTGGCTACACCATCCCCACTGAAAAAAGGAATTTGATAGCAGATCAGTGACTTGATAAAATCACACATAAAGTCGTGCAACTTGACTTGATGAATATGCGTTTTTTTTTTTTTTTTTTTGGTCGGACGGCGCGTCAGAGCGCGGCGCGGTCACCTGCAGCGTCCCCGCACCGGCCCGGCGCCGGACAGACCGGTCTCCTCAAGAAGCCGCCTCCTGCATTATTAACGGGGTGCATCCGCACGCCCAGCCTTCTAATTTTAACCCCGAGCCTATTCCCGTACGAAAGGGTTACCGCTGAAAGTCAGCGGCGCTCCTCCGGTCAGAAGTGTGCGGTTAAAGCCGGACACCGCACCGGTCCCAGCGGCTGCGAACGCACGGGAGGATCCGAGCCCTGACAGAAACACGCCGGGGGTTTGAATTGTAATAAACGAGATGGAAAGAAAACCGGCCTACCGGTGGCGGTGGTGGGGGTGTAGGAGCACGGCCGGTATGCTGGAGGTCCGACGTCCGCACTCACATCCCACAAGATTTTTTTTTTTTTTTTTTTAAAGGAGACTCCCAACGCACCTCGAAGGGTAATGCCGCTTATATAAGGCGCGTAAAGCCGGCCGGCTCACTTCCGCAGGTCGCACGACTTCCGCTCGGGAATCTTCAAATAAAAGCCACCTCAGCCATTCCGATCCGGATAAAGCACGGTTCAAATAGCGAGCTTAGTCCACGTAAAGGAGATACGTGATTCAAGCAAGCCGAAACAAAGGTCGTGAAGCATTTGTTAAAGAGGACCCCCCCCCAAAAAAAACTGCAGCTTGCTGCACAGGTGCTGCTAGAAGCGACTCACGTTTAATTTGAAGCAGTTGCACGGTCATGATAACTTTGACCTTGATCATGACTTAAGGCTCAGATTCCATCACAGCTTTGTGCTACGTAACGTCCAGCTTTGTGCGTCAACAGTTACCTATAGAATGCACCATTTTAAGGCAGTTTTAAGGCTATTGAATAACATTTCTATTGTAGGAATGAGCCATGAGCCAGCTCTTCTCAGCCCCCAACATGTCAGATGCAAGAATAAGACTCTGAAATTGCTTTCCAAAACCAAACCTGTTAATGAAGCACTACATTGACATGCTTAAAATAAGGTTAACATCTGTGATCTAATGTTTAATCTCCACCATAGCTGGTCAAATCTATGTGCTTTGAGTTACATCAGAGGAATTGTAGACAGTTTTATCTGTGTTAAAACGCCTGCCCTCCTTAATAACTAATGAGCCGATGGCATCCGAGATATGCTCCCTTTAGGATTTATGAGCTGTTCACTGGGAAAGTAATGAGCCAGTACCATACTGACAGTGCCCCAATGAAATAAAGTACTGTACACATGAACTGCATATGATATATATGTAACGGAAGCAGAAAAAGGTTGATGCAAATTCAGTATTTTAAACTTATGCTCACAATTCTATCGATATTCCCCTTGGTTTTTTTCAATTGATCCAGTGATGTCAAGAACTCTTTCCCAATGTGACTTGGAGGTTGACAGCATGCTTTCCAAAGTTTTTTATGTGGTACAACCAATTGCAAAATGTAAGAGAGAAATGTTTTGCTTTGTGCATTCAGTCTTCAAAGTACTTTACAATTTGACAGCAGTTCGAACATGTCTTTTTATGGACAAAGGTCAAGCAGCCACTGCACAGTGCAGAAAACACAAGCTGAAACCCTGTGGTGGAACTGTTCATCTAAGAGTAAACTAAGTCATTTCTGCAGGCACCAGCTTGCAGACTCTATAAGCATGAGACTGTCGGTGGCTGCAGTTAAGAGTTAAGGAGTGTGTTGAGTAACGTCTCCTGTACAAAGGGCAGGGCAAATTCAAAATGTGGTTAGAGAGAGATAAAAAAGCAAGTCACATTTTTTGCTGATACAGAGGCAGGATAAGAAGTGCAACATTACTTTAGACTTACAACAATTTAGCTTATCAGCTCTCCATAAACATGCTGTTTACATCAACAGAATTCAGAATTTATAATGTGTCTTCATTTGGATGAAAAATTCACTACTTCAAACATAAAAAAAAATTCTAAGTTATTTTCTTTCATTTGCAGCATTTTCTAGGTTTACTTATTAGATACACATTTTTAGTCCATATTTCTGCCTGCATGTTCAGCTCGTCAAGCAATATACAACATAACAGGATCTTATAAAGCCATTTTTTAACACAAGCATTTTTTAATTATTCATCATCATTGATCGTACTTTTATAATGTTTTTGTTTAATTTGTCACCCGTGCATTTCTCATCTATCATAATCATCAGCTATCAACTCTAGAGCAGTTACCATAATGTTCAATGGCATGCATTCTTACTGTTAATTAAAACTTACCCTTAAATGAAATCGCCAGTATTATGGTGGAATTAAAATGTATGTCTTAAGTTACTAACTGGTTATTCAGGCGAAAACATTGTGGATCATGATAAAAAAGTACATAATACAATTTCTGCCCAGAGTGGTATATTCAGATTAAATATGCTGTTTGAACAACAGCGTATATCCCATACTGATATCCTTCAGCATGAATGAATCAATCATTTCTTCACATTTGACTTTTAGGGATATATCCCCAGTTAATTTTAAAAAGATTAAACTAAAATGTTTCAGCTGGATAGTTGGTTCATGGTTCAATTACAGTATGCATGTAGCTTTCTCTCAACAAAATCTGACTATAAAGTTTCACAATCATGAGATAAAGGACAAATATTAACAGACATACTGTTGGTTTTGATTTAGGTCAGGCAGCTGAATAGATCTGACCTAGCAGAATGTCACTCTCTACTTTAGCTTTCAATATGCCAACAACTTTGCTTTTCTTTGTCGTCACATGAGGACCTCTGCTGGTGGTGGTGTTTTTTTTATCTAAAGAAATGTTAAGGACATAGAATAACATTTGGGGATAATGCACCAATAAACAAGGCTACATTTCAAATATATGACCCAACATTCAGAGCACCTCACCACTGACAACATCTTTGTTTAAGTAGTGTGCAAAGCAGTTAATCATTAAACTGACAATGCCTCTACACTTACTGGTAAAGGTCAGTAAATGTCAATACCAATACATTATCACTGTAATGCTTTTTTAACAATAGTCACAATGCACTAAAACGAAAGAAAAAAGTTAGATAAAATAAAGAGAAAAATCCTTTAAAAAATCAGACTACTAGGAACACAAACTCAAATTTACGTGTAGGTGTTAAGATTTATGAATTCCATCTATTTTTGTCCGAAGTGCAAAGTGGTGATGCTGAGGATTACCTTGTGTAGCTGGTCCTACTCGGAATCCTTCTTGTAACTGCCCATTTTCTGTTTCTATAGAAACAAGATTAGTTTATCTTTGAGAAGAACCTTTGTGGATCATAAGGAAACGTTGTATATAAACCAATATGCCTATAAAAATATCAACTGACATTTATGAATTATTTTCAGAGCCATGATGTGTCATAAGAACATTGAGTGTTTTTTTAATTGAGACCTGGTGTCAGCATGGATCGTAATACCTCCTGGATTTCAGGCTATATGGGCAGAGACCGCAGGCAGGGAGTTAAGAACAGAAGGGAAAACAGAGCTTGTAAACAACATGGTGTGTCACCAAGAAGAAGAATTATTAACTTTTGGCTGTGAATTTCTGCATTTCTGTCTGTTGTTTGCCAAGAGAGCTCACCTGTGTTTCTTTGGGGATGCTGTGTGTGACATAGTCAACTTAGCCGTTGCCAAGCTACACAAACACCTCCAATCCATTCAGTGCACTGGAGGGTTTTAAACCATTTGAGTGGGTGGTATCCTCTTCTTTGGTGAACATGTCAGGTTAAAAAAAACATTTAAAAAACAGACAACAGCCTCTGATGAAATAATGACTCATTTCACTCCGGATGGTTGCTTCAAGGAATGGAAACATTTCAAATGAATACAAGTTCACAAAATGGGTATCTGAGTACTAAAGGTCTAAAAGTCCATCCTGTTGTACAAATGTGGTCAGAAGTGGCTCAATGAATATGAATACATCAAATACACCATTTTCAAACGGTCCTGATATTCTCTTCAGACAGTCTGGATATTTAATCAATATGGTGAAGTGTGTTTCAAAATTTTACTCTGCAAAAATAAACACATGTCTAATACTTCACAACTGGAACACATACGGTAATAAATGCAAAAACATTTGACAGCTCTGGAATAAATTCAGTAATTCAGTTTGAAGCATCAGAGAAACTTTAATCATATAGAAAGGTCTAGGTACTATGCACACAACTACAGTCGAAGGGGAGTGTAAATAGCAATGTTCTATGACATACATCAATGGAGTAACACACTAGACCTCAATGAGCTATCAAAAAGGTTTAGAGCCTTTTAGAGTGCTAATATCCTCATGATCGGGCACAGAAAAGATTAAGAATATGTACATGTGGAACGAAAGAGACAAACTGAGTAGTTTGACATCATTGGCATTAAAAGAAAAGCTCATATTCAAGCATTTACAATATAAACTTCTTTTGAATTACGTGAACAAATACTGACATTTTTTCAGGAAAATGCAGATAATTGTTAAATGGTGGAGAACAAATTTGCAAAAATATAATTGTGACTTAATTAAAGGCAACTGTGAGCCTTTTGGACAAGAGTCGAAACGTCTACGACCTTCAAGCTCAATGTTTATGTTTTTTATTGTCCACTAGATGTCCCTCCTTGCATGTATCAATGCTAAAGCACTACCCATTTCCATACCACTTAAAAAAGAGGCTTTTGTATTTCTGAGGAATGTGTTAAAAGAATAAAAAGCCTAGTTCGTTTTTCAGTTTGACTAGATTTTACTTTAACTGTAACCTTAGGTTGTTTATACTGATTTATTAGGTGGGAATAACTGGCTTTTTTTTTTGGTTAAAGAATAAGCGGACTAACATCCCAAAAGTGCCACGACAAAGCTCCAGTTCCCACTGAAAGTCCATGACAGGTCTTACATTACACTGCAAGATAGAAACCTGGCCAACCCTAACAATACTTGTTCAAGTGGCCAAAAGAAAAGAACGTCACAAATGTAAATAACATAAAGCATTATCTGCAGGACTTTGTTTTGAGTATCCTTTGGAAATCAAAACAATATGTGGTTGGAGAGGGAGAGCAATTCAAGAGGTCAGCTTCAGAGGACTGACAGAAAGCAGCACTGAGCGGGTGGAGAGAGGAATGTGAGGGGCTGGGATGGTGTGGACGGTGCTTTGGTTGCATGATCTGCGTCACTGCATTGAGTTCCAGCCACAGCTTGACAAAAAATGTGAATATCTGAGCTCAGAAAAAAGTTTTGATTATGCAATGAAGCCTAACAAAAGCGGAAATTAAGAAGAAAAAGAGTAAAAAGTAGGTCCTGATATGAAGGACCTGATCACATAAATATTAAGATACTTATTTAACAGCTACATGCACGAGAAGTAAAAACTGGAAGCAATTAAGCATTTAGAGTACAAGACAAAATTAAAAGGACAAAAACCATTCACATTGTTTTTTTCCTTTTCCTCCAACAGTTTAAGCTTCAGGTTAGCGTAACAATCTCTGCAAGGAAATCCAAGCCTGATGCCAAGTGGGGAAGTCCCTCCATTGGTATTTTCACAGCTGGCTCAACAGTAGTGATGAAAGCTGGTTTTGAATTTGGCACAATTAAGTGAGGAAACCGCAAAAGATACAGCCCAATATGACACAGGCTTTCCTTAAACAGCTCTAAACATTCTAAATCTGTGGGGAGAGCAAGCTCAATGAACAACTTTGTCTCATCGTCTCACAGACATTTTAGTGGCACATCCGTTAAACTAGATCATTCCTACCAACACACGTGAAGACAAAATCAGGCTGCACGACTAAAAGATTCTCCTTGTTTTTCTCCAGTAGTTATGAATTCATCTTGAGCGGGTTACCATGTTTACTTCCAGATCAGACTTATGCTTAATCTTCAACACAATTTATTCAAGTTAAGTGTGATTGAAACCAGCTCCCTAAATAACTAAGATTAAGAATGTTATTATAAAAACATTGGTGTAAAACATACAAGTTGAAATAATAACTTTATTCCTAATCTTTAATCTGTTGTGTTGGTCATATCACAGGAAGGGGGTTATCCTAAAGCTGCCCCTCTCTTGTTTGTTGAAGAACTATGAAGAATATTGCCTCCAGCCCAGCAAATAAAATCAATAGAGCACCAAAATTTGGACGAAAAGCATTAAAAGTAGAATCTCCAAGAAAATCCTCACAATTCCCTTTCTTTTCTGACTGTTAGTTGCAGCTGTCCCCTCATGTTTGGAGCTGGGCTGTTTTCAGATATGTGTGATTGATAGTGGTGGTTAGGCCTGACTGTGGTCTGCACAGGCCCTCTTCCTCCAAGACCAAAGCAACTGAGATTGTTTATGCCAAGTCCCTCTGTTCAATTCTTTAAAGTTGCAAGCCAGAGTTTAGTTTTACACATGCCGGACTGATCCTAGCTTGATATCTCTACTGATGTTAAAGCTGTTAAGCTGTGTCCCTTTACTTTCTGTCAATAAAATACCTCTGTCAATGTATCAGAACACGATGAACCTTTATTTAAAAATGAACACAGACACTGCACTTCTGGCATATTGCACAACAAAACAACAAACACAAAATACTGACATAAACAAAACACGTGTTCCTCGGTTTGCTCTGTTTTTCTTTCGGTTGTTTTTCTTTTTTTTTGCTTAAACCTTTGGAGAAACCTGTTAAGGAAGAGCTTGAAGACACAATCAAACTCTCTTACTCAATCATCTCCTGCTTTAACTTCCTCTGTGGCCTCCTCTTCCTTCTCGCTGACAGCAGCTTCGTTTTTTTCCACCTGTTCTCCTCCCTCAGACTCATCAGACTTTGGCTTTTCTTCCCTTTTCTTGGGGTCAGGAAGAAGAATAACTTTTCCAATATTCTGGCGTTCATGCATGCGCTTCATGGCTTCAGCCACCTGAGAGAAAACAGGAGGGTCAGAAGTTATGTTGGAACCTACTGTGAAGTTAATGCAGAATCAGCCTGTTTTTTTTTTTTACCCTGCAGATTAAAAAAAACAGTAAACAAATAATGTCAAACAACAGTGTGGGTATCTCCTTAATGTACTGTTATCATAAAATTGTGATTTTTTTTAGTAATCCAAATGGTTTCCTTTTTCTTTTTACTAGTTTGATTGTAAAGATATTTTTGTATTTTAGCTTAGCAAATTATTTCTTGTTTATTGTTTGGTTTGGTACAAAACAAAAGAATCAACGTGATAATAATTTTATCCATTTCAACATTGGAACTACTGTTGCTGTGCTGAAACTTATTGAACCCCACAGAATTAAAGCATGAGTCATCTGGACCACCCATCCTTTCCAGCCACCGTCTGTTTCTTACTCTCAAACACAGCCGGTGTCTCGTCTGTTTGTTGAAGCCAGCCAGGAAAACTCACTTTAAGACAGTTAATCTCTCTTCTAGTGAGGCCACAGCAACAATTTGGTGTGTCACCTAGCAACTGCTGAGAGGTTCTATGTTCTCTGATAAACGATGAAAGGAGGAAAATTCAGAAAGAGCTGTCTGTAGATGTGAGGCTGAAATGACACTCATCTACCTGCGGTCTTTCCTTCATTTTCTGAAAGTACAGCTGTTAGTTAAATGGCCTTTGTTTGCAATAGGCTGAACTGGTTAGCTTAGCTTGACAAAGAGAGGAAATTAGAGAACGAGCTAGCCTGTCTGTTCAGAAAAGTCTCTGGAATGGCTCAGTGGCTAAAATGCTACATTTTGTTGACCTAATCTGCACCAAACCGAAGTGTAATTTTTGGCTGCTGATCTAACCGTATTTTGAACGACAAGCATAATTTCCTAAAATGGCCTTTTTAGGATTTCTACAAAAATACTAACATATCTATTGGTTCTTGACATACAACTTTTAAGACATTTTTTTAAAATCACCACATTTTGGCTATCATTTTAAAATCAAATTAAGAAGTAAAAAGACAGGGGTGATCATTGTTCTGTGTTACATTAAATCAATCAGCAACAAACCCAACAAGTTTGGTGCATTGTATTTATGTTTTTTCTTTGGTCAAACTAATTGGACACTAATTGGATAATTGGAGACATGAGACACATGGGTGAAGGGCAAGCTGGCATCACACAAGTCCCTCTAAGCGATGACAGTGAGGTCACTCAGCTAAATTCATGGGTAGGCTACGCGCCTATTTGGCATGTGGGTTTTACTAACCATGAACAACTGTGGTTCAAAGAAGTCATCCTTTTTCACTGATAAGTGACTGAATGATGCATTTGTATCCGCTGGCATATGACCGAGTCTGTCATTTCATGCTGTCATATGTCTATTGCAGTCTTCAAACAAACAAACATAAAAAGACCTCAGTTGTATTTATTTGATCCTTTCAATGGAACATTTATTCATTTTGTTGCAATCTGCTATTTCACTGGGCCCCCAAATCATGCAGAGACTGCTTCTGTAACGAGTACTCGAATAAAACAGCACTGTGGTAAATCTTACCTCCTCGAAATGATAGGAGGAGTCAATGTGAGGTTTGATCTTCCCTTGTTTGTACAGGTCCAGCAGCTTTGACATTGTGCCAGTTATAAGCTCATCGTTGGCGACGTGGCCCAGATGGAAGCCAGCGATAGCCTTGTTGGTCTGCATCAGTTTGAAGGTGCTGAGGGAGAGCTGGTGGTACCAGGTCTTTGCCATGGCCAAAAGGTTCTTCTTCTGCCCTGTCACGCAATTGGCTGCACCTGAAATTACAGCAAAAAAAAAAAAGTGAAAACCAGCTTAACAGCGCGGTTGCTATTCTTTCATCATGTTTTCTTTATCCATCAGGGATGACAAAAGCATCCTCATTTGAGCCCTGCAGGCCCATAACGACATTATTTTGTATCAATTAATCATTTTCAAGTCAACGACACATGATTGGACATGTGAGGCTAAAATCTGCAATAAAAAGCAAAGTCTAACCTCACAAGTAGTCCATAATCTTATGTTTCTGATGTATTCACAAATACATCAGCGGAAAGTTTATATTTAACAAAAACACCTCACTGACATTTAAACCTGAATCCTTCCGTTGGAACGACTGAGGCTGAGAGAAAATAGATGAGTCTTCTGGTATAAATCAAGACGGCTGCTCATCATCAACCTAGGCGTTTCTAAAAATGCTTATTTGATTAGTCGAGACTGAAAACACCAGATTCAAAACAAATTCAGACTAAATTAAACTTTAAATGATTCAAAGAAATAATAACATTAATCAAGAACATTTTTCTAAAAGTCCAAATCTTTTCATACCAAAGACTATCAGCATGCCCATTGGTTTCAGCAAACCAAAACCCTTCTGGGTATCAGAGCCGCCCAGCGGGTCGAGGACGATGTCCACACCTGCAGAGAGGGAAAAAAAGGAGAGGGAAACATTAACTCACGTGACAATTTAAAAAAGGCTAGATTAGCTTTTACCTTACAGCAGTAGAAGAGCTTTATTCATCTTTTTCTGCACTCACCATTTGGGCTGATTTTGCGGACTTCAGCCACATAATCTTTGGTTCGGTAGTCGATGGGGTGAGAAACCCCGCCTTGGACGATAGTCTCGTGTTTGGAGGCTGATGCAGTGCCAAAGATGGTCACATCCTGCACAGTCTGACACAGCTGGGTAGCAGCAATACCCACACCACCTGCAGACATGCATGCACCCACAAAGACCGGAGACTTGTAGCAGCAGCAGGTGCTTCTCATTCAGCCAAAGGAGCCGTTTCAACCCCAGTGTGGTCTGACAGAGTCAGCATACATTCACAGACCAGGTTCCTCTTCACCCACATAAATTCAATATCTGTCATACTGTCTTGCACAAATATTCATATTGCAGAAACCCAAACGGAAAGTTACTCATATACCAACGAATCACATGAAACGAACCACAAAAACAAAACAAAGACGTTGTTGTGCTTACGGCTTTATACTAACGTTTTGTCAAATGTTGTGATTAAAAACAGGTATGTGTGCAATCATTCAACATTCAGCCTGTTGTGTGCATGTTCTCCAGTAACCGTTCCTGGCCTTTTCTACACCTTGGTCTTATGTGAAAGATCCAGGTCAGCTGTCCACCTGCCTTCAAAGAGGAGTGATGCTGAAGCTGAACATCAGATTACCTCTGAGCACGACTCAGGGTATGTCTCCACTTCCAGCATGTTAGTCTATCATTTATTAGTTTCTGGTTTTTATGTTACACTGGAAAAAAAGCTAAAAAAAAGAAGAGTTTCTTTTTTCCCCCATCAACAATGCCTTGCAGTATTTGTTTTACGCACATGCAACACTCCTACATAAATGAGGAATAGCTAAATCTGGGAAATATCATGCGATTTTGAAGCAAGCGTGCTCGATAACGATCCAGTTTGCCTTTTTATGGATAAGCTGTTATGAGACCACAGAACAAATTAATTCACGCTATGACCTCAGTTCTGAGCTTTGGTCTCCAGTGTGACAATGTCTCATCACAGAAATGCAGCTGCTTTCATAGGAGTGATTAGAGAACTGAAGTTATCGTGCTGCGTGACTCCTCACATTTTGCCCGGGAGACTGGAGGAAAAGATTGTAGAGCTGACAGTTAACTCTCTGGGGAGACAGCTTTCATGTGCCGCAGCATCCGCTTTAAGGACATTCTTTATGTTTCTATAAGCAATTTTAAAAATAAATCAGGGCTATAGTCACTTTTTCAGCTGACTGATCTTATATATAAATCTTAATGTCACAAATAAGATATTTTTATTTTCAAGATTTGCAATTAGACACATTGTAAGGAAAGATATTAAACAATTCTCTCCTTTTGAAAAGAAGTAACTTACTCTCTGACGTTGTACTGATCATTCTAGTAATTCGAATTTTGACAGAAAAATGTAATCATCATGTATAGAGACACACCTTAAATGAAAATGGTTGAAACATTTGACATTTAATTTTTCTTGCTTTTACTCTATGCTTGTTTCATACCTGCGGCCATGTGAATAAGAACGCTTTTGCCAGGTCTGAGATTAGCCATCTCAAACAGCATAAGGTAGGCTGTCATGTAGTTGATTGGAATAGCAGCAGCTTCCTCAAAACTCATCTCATCTGGAATTGGGAAGGTGCGGTTAGAGGGAACCACAACCAGTTCCTGCCACATGCCGCTGCGACTCATCGCTATGACACGATCTCCCACCTGAGAGAGTAAAGAGAAGGAGACGATGACAAAGCTGCCGACTCTGACCATTCTGCTGGTGCTAGAGGCGGCTTTCAGTCTTTGGAAAGATACTTATCTTTTAAAATGAAACACAACATTCCTGGAAATCACCAGATCAAATAAAATGGAACTGCTCCATCAACACAAATGAAAAATAACAGTTAATTTACTGAATCGGAGGGAATCAATTTCTGCGTGGCTAAATGCCACATGAGGTCATGCTGGTAACATCCCACACATAAGCAGTGCAGCAGACTTGTAAACATAAGAAGGAAGAGTGCATTAATCTTTTATAAGATCAATTTGTTTGCTCGTTTATGTGTAAATGCAACTCAAGCTGAAGGGAAGTCATCTGATTTGCTTTATAATGACATGAAGACATTTTATTACAACCTTCCTCAGTTATGTCTACGCAGCAGAAGCAGCCTTTTACACCTGTATCAAGGTCAGGATAGTTTCAAGTTCCAGGAACTGTGACTGAATTTCTTAGGAAGGTTGAAATAAAGTTGCAACTTAGCTGTAAAATGTAGGTGGAGCAGTTTTGATACAGACACAAGATTTGAGAGGGGAAAATAAAAAGTTGTCAGTCTCAAAGTTTATTTTCAGCCTAAGACAACACACAAGTCTATGTGCTAAGTCATTTAACTTTTCAATTTCCATTAATTTAAGACAAGAAAAGACGCATATAGGAAAAACTGTTTTTTTCAGTGACCTGCTAAATTCCCAAAATGGATTCCATCAAGAAGCATCGTTAGTGTTTAGGAAAAAAAGAAAAAAAAACGGACACAGGAAAAGTTTGATCTACTTATAAATGCCGCTCTGCTTCCTTTTCGAGCCGCTTTAAGAACTCTGAGCCACACCAACTTCCTGCTGCACACAACACACAAGACAAATGACAATAAAAGGCGCTCCCATATAAACACGTCGCATCTGGCATAACGCCACCTTTTTTTTTCTATGCCTTACTGAGGTTCCCATTTGGTTTGATCCAATTTCACAACAAAAAATGCACAATAGTCACTTTACAAAAAAGCTGAGCTCAGTTCCTGAAAAGCTGTCAGGAAGTGAAGTGGCATCAGTGATATTTGCAGCAGGACAGTGTCTTCAGATGAACTCTATACTAGGCGTGTTGCTTCATTCCAGCTTTTTTCTGTGTCATGTCATGCGTTTCTATCATCTGATATGGGATGCCTCTATTAAAAAGACCTTATAAATGCCAAGGGCCTTAATATGAAAAAAAAAAGTTACGCGTGCCATATCTATAATGCTCAGTTTGGTGTCGAAAATGTGAAAATGTCTGTGTTCCGTGCATCTCTCTGAGCCTGCTGTAACAGTGACAATGGCACTCTGCGAGATCAGTATGTTCCGTCTGTACCTGATCCAAAGAATACGTAACAAACATGACAGTTTTTCTCGCTTCAGCCTCTCTGGTCATATCTTTGAGCATGTCTAGCTACCTACTGACCGTGAAAGGTAAAGATACCCATCTTAAACCAGGAACACATTCAAAAAGGTGAACTGGAGAAAGAATACACAGAAAAATACTCTCATTGATATCAAGGTGATAAAATACCCATTTGTTGAAGTGGTGGCACAGGATGGCATTTCAAGGCAATTTAAAGTATTTCTGTGTGAATCAGAAACTTAATTTGGGCGCCTCTCTTAACTAATTTGAAATGTATGTAGGATAAGAAACCCATAAAAAGCAAGCTGCCTCAGGATTTTAGTGTCGTAAGAAACAACCACACCCTGCTGTCCTCATATGGAGAAGCTGGGTTTTAGGCCCACTCAGCTGCTCTCTAAAAACACTTAGGCATCCCTTTCTGTTACTGTCTACTGCTCTGTACGCTCGCCCTGCAGGCCCACCCAAATTCAGTTACTAAACCCAACAGACCATCTTTCAACTGTACCCGTTCTGCTCTTAAAGTGCACATTTCCACTACAGACTTTTGCCATTCTAGGACTCTGTGGAGACTTCACTTCCTGCATTACTGCATCTGTGGTTTAGTTGCGTTTTATGTTTTGTTGGTTCCTTCCTAAAAGGCGGTTGGAATGCGCCACTGCTGCTGGAAGATTCCTCCTCGGCAAAAATGGATGGAAGGATGGTAGAAAGAACAAGATTAGTGTGGTTGGTGGTGGAAGAGGAGAGACAGTTTGTTGACAATGAGGACAAGAAGCAGATTAATAAACACAAATGTCTGAGACATTCAGAGACCCTAAATTTGATATATACCGCAATTCCTAACCATACGGGGAAAATGTCCGGTGTTAGCGGGTCTTGTTAGTTTGTGTTGTAAATGTTTCCAGTCAGAAGTATTCCTAAAAGTCCTCCTGAATACACCTAATGTTGTGTGTTTCTGCCTCTTTGTCTTTTAGGTGTATGTCTTAAAGCCACTGAAAACTATCAGTCTCTCAGCCCTTTTTCAAACTTTATTTCAGAACCTCTGTGGGCTGATGTTACACATTTCAAACACATGATCAACTTAAAAAAAAACAGGCTTAAGGTTCGATTTATCAGATCGTCAATGGTGAAACTCCAAGAAACAGGAAGTGAGGTTTTATCTGAATGTTTCCGCACATCTATCTGCGGGTTATCTGCTTTAGACTCACTATCAAAAAAGGTCATCAGAACCAAGTAAAGGAATGAAGAGATGGAGGTGAATGCTTCTAACAAGAGCTGTCTTAGAGATTCCTTTGGGTACGTTCTCCTACCACTGAAACTAAAACTTGTATTGTGGGTTACCATGTTAGCTGCTGGGAAAAACAAAAACACATGCTGGCCACTAACAACTCAAGCTGAAAAAAAAGCAATGATAGCTTCAAGAGCAGCAGACTCCAACTTAATTGCCCCCGAATACCCCTGAATCCCAGCCACTCACCCAAAGGAATCACCTCTGCAAGATATATTCATAAGACAAACCATGCACAGACCTGCAAGTAGATATTTTTAACTGTAACTCTAGTAATAAACTGAGGCTAATTTAATTTTCGCCTATATAGAGATTTCTTTTTGGCTACTGGAAGGAAAACATTACTCAAAGGAAAAAAAACAGAGGAAGGGAAAAGAAAAACATCATCATTCCTCAAGTCATCTTTTGCAATAAGACGTATGACGCAAATAATGCTTCTGTTAAACCAGATCACTTGAAATACCAGTGCAATCTGCTTTCAATAAACAGAACATGTGGCTGGGGGGTAAATGTAAAGATAACTGATAACAAAGCTTTCATTCCTTTCCTGAATGAGAACCACATCAGAAAACACCAGAGCCTTCACAAAAGCTGCAGCATATAAACGGGGACGGTTATTTCTTGGGTCACAGCGGTTCAATCTTTGATATGCCGTCGTAAAGTACAAGTATTTACACGGTAGATACTTTTACCTTCACATCAGTGATAATTAACACATCTGATGGTCAGAATAGTTAGTTCCTGCAGGGAACAGTTTGACTTAGAACAAATGTAAACACAGACATTCACAGCCAAAGCCTTTATGTTCTGTAACTCTGAATGGCAGACCTGAACAGGAATTTACTCAATACACAGAGAATTCTTATCAGTCGGAGTTGGCAGCAAATGAGGCCCTCCTATGCAATCAAAGACGCACAGTAGCTAAATCAAACAGGTGAAGCCACAAGGAAACCTGGCCCACAAAGAGAGCTTCTTCTTCCCACACAGCTTTAGAAGAGTTTAGAATAGTTCAACTTCTTTCTGAAAAATGAACATAACGTGGAACTTGCATGTTGTCAGTGTATGTGTCCACTTATCATTAACTGGTGAAGAGGAATGACAGAAACTAAAGCCAAATCTTGATAGCTCTGATTTGTGATTTTAGGGGATTTTCTTGCTTTCTGCACTGCGTGTGTCGGTGGAGCAGTTCCCCGCAGGCACAGGCCACCGACGTGAACCTGACACCACGGAGGCATTTTTGTGGGTGTGTAAAAAAGCCCTAAGCAGCAGGCCTCCTACTCACTTTCCTGTCCTTCACGTCCTCCCCGACTGCCTCCACCACCCCGGAGCCCTCCATGCCCATGGTGACGGGCGGGCTGGGCAGCAGCTCGTACATGCCCTGCCGGCCCAGCAGCTCCGCGAAGTTCAGCCCGCACGCCCGGACGCGCACCAGCAGCTCCCCGGGCTTCAGCTGCGGCTGCTTCAGCGCCTTCACCTGCAGCTTGATCTTGTCGTAGCCCCCGTACCCCGTCAGGACCAGGGCGCGGCAGGACAGGGGCGCATCTCCGGCCCCGGGGCTGCTGCTGCTGCTGCCGCCACTGCCGGACTCCTGCTTCACATCTGCGGCCGCCGGCGGGGGCTCGTCGGCCCCCTTCACCTGCTCGGGCTCCTCTTGCAGCTGAGTTGGTGCCTCTTCGCCAGACATGATTAAAAAAAAAAACCCAAACCA